>JAIUZE010001083.1:0-19650 GCA_022085475.1 Heliosperma pusillum | reverse complement strand
CTTAATATACCATTGTTGAGAAGCTGGCTTAAGTCCATAAATGGACTTCTTTAATATACAAACCTTGTCCTCTTTGTCATCAATAATGAAGCCTTCAGGCTGAGCCATGTAAACTTCTTCTTCCAAACTCCCATTCAAGAATGCCGTTTTCACATCCATTTGATGTAGCTCTAAATCAAAATGAGCTACAAAAGCTAAAATGATCCGTAATGAATCCTTCTTAGAAACTGGAGAGAAGGTTTCATTATAATCAATGCCTTCTTTCTGATTAAAACCTTTAGCTACCAGTCTGGCTTTATGTCGTTCAATATTACCTGAGGAGTCGCGCTTGGTCTTAAAGACCCACTTGCAGCCGACAGCCTTATGACCTACTGGTAAATTGACCAACTCCCATACCTCATTCTTAGCCATAGACTCCATCTCATCTTTCATGGCATTAATCCATTTATCGGAATCATCACAATTCACAGCTTGTGAAAACGTAACCGGATCATTATCAATACTAATGTCAAATTCACGTTGTTGTAGATATACACAGTCATCTGAAGTAGTTGACTTTCTAGGTCTTGTGGACCTTCTTAATACTATTTCAGGAGTTGTATCAACAACTTCAGTGGCAACGTTATCATTCTGGAGTGAAGGGTCATCAACGTTAGGTTCCACAGTATTGACTGGGTCAACATTACCATTATGTGGAACTTCATCAATTGAAATTTGGGGGCAAAGAAACTGGAGTTGCCACCCTAACTTCATTGACTATGACATCCCTTACCTGATCACTCCCACTAACTTCGCCATTCTCAAGGAATTTGACATTTTCGGTTTCCACAATTCTTATTTTGTGTGTAGGACAGTAAAACCTATACCCTTTAGACTTTTCTGGATAGCCGATAAAGAACTCACTAATGGTTCTTTGATCGAGTTTCCTTTTATGTGGATTATAAATGCGTGCCTCTACTGGGCATCTCCATACATGCAAATGTTGAAAGCTCGGTTTCCACCCTTTCCACAGTTCAAATGATGTCTTTGAAACTGCCTTACTGGAAACCCGGTTTCCAACATACACAGCAGTCATAAGGGCATGCATCCACAACATCATGGGTAAGTTGGTATTACTCATCATTGTCCTTACAACCTCTAATAATGTTCGATTACGCCTCTCAGCTACACCATTCATCCATGGAGAACCAGGAGTTGTGTACTGAGGGACAATACCCAAACTTTTATGGAGTTTTGCAAAGGGACCAGGATGTTGTCCTGATTCATCATATTTGCCATAATATTCACCACCTTTATCTAACCTTATGATTTTCACTTTCTTTCCCAATTGCCTTTCCACCTCCTTAATGTAAACCTCTAAAGCGTTTACTGATTGAGATCTTTCATGCAAAAGGTAAAGATAACAATAACGTGAATAATCATCGATAAATGTGATGAAATATTTCTCTCCGCTCATGGATGGAACATCAAATGGACCACAAATGTCTGTATGTATGATTTCTAATAACGCAGTGCTTCTTGTGGACCCTTTCTTGGTGTGTTTGGTTTGCTTACCTTTAATGCATTCCACACGTCCCAAAATCCGTAAAATCAAGAGAAGGTAACATATTGTTTTTAACTAATATGTTCATTATTTCTCTTGAAATATGGGCCAAACGTTTATGCCACAAGAAGAAGGAACTGTCATTAGAGCCTGTATCTAGCCACCATGTATTAGAAGGAATTTCATCATAATTTGATTCGAAACATACTAAAGCCAAAAGCTTATCCTTCTTTTCGAATCAATTCTCACGCTTTATGCAGTCTTGCTGAAAGTGCCCAGGTTTCCTACAGAAAAGGCAACTATACTGCTTCTTAATTTCCTTCTTTATGCCAGTTGCAGACGGTTTTATCAGAAGGGCTTAACTTAATACCCTTTCTGTTTCTAAACTTACCTTTAGATTTCCCGCTTACATGATGCACATGATGTGCCTGGGGATAAGTTCAGACATAAGCCTTCTAGCTACCGCTTTCTCGGTAGTCTGAAAGCGTTCCTTAATGATTTCCATGTACTTACTGGCTGTAGTACAGCCTATCTCCGAAATGGAGGACTTAATGTTTAGTGCAGTGTTAATTCGTAAGAACTTTAAGCAAAGACTGTCATGTTATTGAGAGAGCTTTGCAACGGTACTGCATTATGAATAATGCTCAGAACATTAGGCTTTGAGTTTATCACACAATAGCAATTATGACTAAGACTTGAAACTTAAATGAGTAACTTATAAACATTCATTAGGTGATGTGTAGTATCTGTGGACAACCTACGCACGCTTAATTACATAATCAAGAATACTCTCTTTATTGGGTGTTTTACTTTAATGTTAGGTTACCTGTGGGTAAAACCTTAATACGAGTTATTTCACCCCATTAGATGCTTAGTCGGATATTCACTGCATAATTTGAGTCCACTGTGGTGAACATCAACATAATGTGAATGCCCAATTTAAATACATTATGAGATCTTATCACGTACGAGGTGAATTCACTGTGGTGAATTTCAACACGTCATAATGCGGATGTCTCCTTTAATCAATACTTAAGATATAATTAATATTCAATAAGAATGTATGTTTAGTCGGATATTCACTGCATAATTTGAGTCCACTGTGGTGAACATCAATATAATGTGAATGCCCAATTTAATTATATTAAGAGATCTGATCGCGTACGAGATGAAATCACTGTGGTGAATTCCAACTTGTCATAATGCGAATGTCTCCTTTAATCACTACATAAGATATAATTAACTTTTAATAAAAATGTATGCTTAGTCGGATATTCACTGCATAATTTGAGTCCACTGTGGTGAACATCAACATGATGTGAATGCCCAATTACATTATGAGATCTGATCGCGTACGAGATGAAATCACTGTGGTGAATGTCAACTCATCATAATGCGAAGGTCTCCTTTAAGCATAGTAACATAATATTATGCGAGCATGCAATGAAAACGAACAATAAGTATTGAAACAGCACGGGAAGACCTCGACCGAGTAAAACATCAGCTCGATCGAGTAGAAAATAAACTTAAACACCTCGATCGAGAACAACTTTAGCTCGATCGAGAAGAAAACAAAGAAGAACCCCTCGATCGAGTAAAGCTTTAGCTCGATCGAGTACAAGGCAAAACAAGACCCCTCGATCGAGTAAACAATAGCTCGATCGAGCAGGATCAAAATCATAAGGGCTCGATCGAGTAGAGCATTTGCTCGATCGAGCAGAATTAAAAGCATAAGGGCTCGATCGAGTAGAAAATTAGCTCGATCGATCATAATTATAAACATAAGGGCTCGATCGAGTAGAACATTAGCTCGATCGAGCAACATCATTATTAAACAAGGCATCTCGATCGAGAAAGACTTTAGCACGATCGAGAACAAGGCAAAAGGGAACCACTCGATCGAGTACATGCACCATCAGCTCGATCGAGCAGAAGCAAATCAGAAGAGACTCGATCGAGTAGGCAGTTAGCTCGATCGAGCAGAAGCATAAACAAACCGCCTCGATCGAGTGAGCATTAGCTCGATCGAGTAGGTTAGACAACAGACGGCATTCATACGCATAATAAACATAATAATCATTCAAATCGAATTAGGCATCGCAAAACATCATCATAAATAATCATCATAAATAAAATAAAACGAAATAATTCGATTAGGCAGCGGAAACGATCATCATAACAGGATACGCTATCAATCATGAGGGTATACAATAAATTATGAATGAATGTTACAACATCATGATTAAAACATTAAATTCATTCATAAAAAACATAATTAGAACATTAATCAGAATTACAACTATAATCACAACCTGTCTCTGATACCACATGTAAACATAAATTATAGAATCTTGATTAAAGCGATAATTACTGAAAGGTACTTACGTGGTGCAGCCATCAGATCTGATAATAAAGTTACTTGAGAAAGATAAATAATAAACCCTTATTGCTTTGCCTTCTCCTACCTTCCTTATTCTCTAATTCACTTTCTTTCTTGTGTGTTGGTGATATGAAGGAATTAGGTTAAAGCACAAACAGGTGTACTTATATAGAGAGGTGGCAGGAGGGGCTTTATGGAATAAGTAGTCAGTTATGTAAATAGCCTGTAACTATTTACCATAATCTACTTAAACTAGGACTCCTAATAAAAAACCCGAAACAATATATTTAACCATTATTTAATTAAGGCAACTAATATCAGTAATTAGGTCCACACAATAGAGAATTAAATATTAATATAATAATAATTCTTACAGTGTCTTCTTGACCGTCCGTTGATATTGAATTTTCTCTTTCATTGGCTTGTGGATGAAGAACTCACTAGATGAAAAACGAAGTCAATGAAAAACACGACACGATGATGAGAAACGTAATTGATTCATGAAGATAATTTAGTTTAAATTAGGTTAATGTTAGCTAGATAAATTGTTTTGGTGTAACGACTATTTAGATAATTTGATTTAGTTATTAAGAGTTTGATTTTAATTAAATAGATATAAATTTACATAATTACCCTTAAACATTTAGCCCAAAAACGAAAAGCAGCATTCTAGTTTTTATTTTTCTATTTTTATAAATTATGATAGCGCCGAGATTCGGTACCACCAGGTGGCGCCCTATCACTATTCTTTACAATATAATTATTGTAATAACCGTGTAACACTAAAAACACATGCATTAAAAAACAATAGTACAATATTTAAGGAGTTTATTTTCGCAGTACGTTTTTTACTCATTTTAGTACTTTTTACCCCCAATTTTCCATTTGCTACCCTTTACAAAAAATCACATCAAACCTAATTTCCCCTACCTTCTCTCTAACTTTCTTCAAATTATTCCATAAAAAAAAAATTCAAGTATGAACGGTTATTCAAATGACGAAAAGGTAATTAATACGATAATCTGATATTAATATAATTTACTAGTTTTTATCTTTTAATGTCTTTATTGCTTTTTAATTAGCGTATTATGTAATTAGGGGTTTAAATTTCTTTTGATAATGTGTTGGGTGAAGGGGTTGAGGTAGCGGTGGTTGGAGTAGTAGTGGACGGCGAAGGGGTGTTCGGTGTAGTGGTGGCGGCCGTTTTAGTAGGGGCTGTTGTATGGGACTGCGTTAGGGGAGACGAAGGGGCTGCAGTATAGTGCAGCCGTGCAGGTGTTTCCGGCGCTGAGTCGGCCGACGTAGGGGATGCCGGCGGTATGTCGGGTGTCCGGGGTAGGGGCTGGCGGCGTAGGGGCGGGCGTCCGGTGAAGAGGCGGTCGGAATGTAGTACAAGTTTGATTATTTTTTTTTAGTACAATGTATTCCAATTCATTTGTTTAGTACAATGTACTGTATTCGTATTCCAATTCATTTGTTTATTTACAATGTATTGTATTCCAATTCCTTTGTTTAGTACAAATTTTTTTATTTTTGTCAATGTACAGTAATTATTTTTGTCAATATAATGTATTCTCATTCATTTTTTTATATTTTAATTATTTTCTTTAGTACATGTTTAAAACATAATTTAATTTTTTTTTTCCGGTAGGATGACGTAGAGTTCGAATAATTTCTTCCAACAATTTTAGATAATGATGAATGAAAGTTAGGTTATTAGATTAGAGAGAGAAAATTTTTGAAAGAGATTAGAGAGGGAAAATAAGATTAGAAATGAGAGGGGTATAACTGTCAAGAGTGTACTAAAATGAGTAAAATGTGTACTGCGAAAATCAGTACCCTTTATATTTATAGTTTATACCAATCTACTATATATCTACTATATATAAAAGGAATAACTTTTAAAAGTTTTCTATTGGTTCCTACATTTTAGGGAAAATAAAAAAATTTTAATGTGGGCCACATTTTAGAAATACACCACGTTCAGTTGAAGAATTTTATTCCCATGGTTTTTTATATGTTAATTAAGACCTTCAACAACAATTAAAGGCTTTTATCAATTCCTTCCCGTAAGATCTTCATCAATTTATATTAGATTCGTAACTTTTTTTATTTTTGTAAAACCATTATTTGAATCATAGAATAAAAATACAGAATTCAAACAACATATCAAAATTAATCCCGATAAGAACACTTCTTTTTTTTAATCATCTTACAAAATGTTAAAGTACAAAATTATATAGAGTATATAAAAATTAAGAAAGCACAAATTAGACATAATAATAATTAGACCACAAAAATTACTTGATACTCCATGCAATGTTACCAAATAACTAAAGTTGATGTAGGTTAAAGAGGGATATATCACATTTTAAAGGAATAAGGAGAGAAGGTGAGAACTAGAGAACATGAGAAATCTATGGTGAATATTTGTGATCCATTAAAATTGCATTGTTTCGGTGGAATATGAAGCAAAGGGATGGAGATTATTATGTTTTATTACTAGTTTTAAACCCGTGCAAATTGCACGGGTATGCGGTTTCAAATTTTGTTATCTCTAAATAATGTTAAAATGATGGATAACTTTTGTATAAAGTCATATTTAATGTTTTCGATTTGAATGCTTAATTTATCTAGAATTACTTGACTTTTATCGAACAAACCTATTAAATAATGGTAATATTAGCAAATTTGTAATTTACATTAGAAATAAATGAAAACATAATAAAGATGTACACTATTACAATGTACAATTATAAAGGTATTACCTGATTTATAGATGAGGTAAATGTTAGGTGTTTTTTGAGAAAAAATCCTTTGTTTTATCTTAGTCTTTTGTTTCTCTTGAAATAGCAAAGCAGAGTTAACTATTTGTATACAACGACTTTTTCGGGATATAAAGAGTAACATGTGAACTTGTCCTAAAAACACGTGCATATTTAAGATGATAATAAACTTAAACTTTGTATCTTGCCTTTTCCTAAATCAATTATATAACCTAACATATTTATTGATGACTAATGAATTGAAATTCCAACGGAAATCGTTGAAAAAGTATGAGTAAATAAATATTCTAAAGTCGTAAATTATTTATATATAATTAATACCTAAAAGGTATAGATAATGTCATACACTCTAGAAATTTTATCAAAACAAATGTTGAACTATCAGTAACAGTTTGTGAACGATCGTCGTTTACACCTACCACCCCAAATTTAAATCGTTTAAATCACATTTTTTACAATTTTTTATTTTTATTGTTTTGCTACAAAAATTTTAATTAAAATAAACAAATGAATGTGACAGAGCAAATTGTTTACACAAATTCTCAATTAAAATGACACTATTCGTCTTAGTTACGTTTAAGACGATCAAGTATCATGCATATACAACACTGACCACTCGTATCTCATAACACAAATTCTCGTTTGTGACGGGTATATCCGACGCAAGCTTGCGACGTATTAAATACTACCCATGAGGGTATATAAAAAAAGCAAAATGCCTAGGGATAGTATTCTGTTTTGTCTTATCTACCCATTGGATAGAATTTGACCCGTCGCAATTTTGTGACGGATATGTCGCCGCAAGGGAGACTTGTTGAAGACATATATACTCCGTATTATTTTTTTCCAATTCATTCTTATACACAGATTTGATACATGCTTAACCCGTCTTAAATTTAAAACGGATTATACGGATACTCACTGGTTTAGTTGAACAAAGTCTACCCGAACTTTGGGTAGATTTGTTAAACTTGGGTTGGATATACTTCCTCCGTAAACATTGCAAGTAGTGTGACCCATAATTTAAAACATAACAAAATCCACCTTGGCCTTCATATAAATTCATTCCAACAGTATAATCATTCCCTCTAACCCTAACTCAATTACCCTCTCTCGCATGTCCCTCTAACCTCACAATCTCACTTCTCCCAGTGCACCCTTAATCTCTGATCTCATTTCACCCTAAAAAGTTAATGAATTTATCAACAAACATTTGCAACTTGTTCTTTTGAATCCAACAACATACATTTAAATTGTTTTGATATTATCTCTTTCTAGTATTTTCGACTTTTGCCTTTAGAACTAACTTGCATGCAATTGTTCTATTAGTTTTGGAGTATTTCAAGTGATTTCTTGCCATTTTATTTTTTCCGATTACAATATTTTTTACTTTTGATTTTTTGGTGTAGTTTGGTTTTTTAATCTGTGATTTTTTTTATTAATGTAGTTGTGTCAACTTATTCATTACTGTACTATGTAACAAATTAACAATGTTTACACTCTTGTATTTAATTACTTCCGTTTTTTAAATCATTTTCACTTCTTTTTTTCTTGACTAATTAGATGTATCAGAAAATGTCATCATATTAACTGTTCAATACAAAATGGATAAATGCATATATGATAATTTTGTTAATCAATGTTGTAAAATCTGTAAATTGCAAAATTGTTCTTCAAATTATCATATGGCAGGGAATTAAAATGAGGTAGAGAACGTCGGAGTAATAAATTTAGCTTAAAAGGTGGGGCTTTGAAAAATTGACTTTCAACCACATAGCGACAACTCAGCTCTGTGGTTGTCCTTTTAATAAGTAAAGATATCTAATTTAGGTTTAAAGATTAGATAATCACTTCGTTCCGATCAATTGTTGTCCTTTTATTTTGCCACAAAGACCAATTAGGGTTTAAAGATTATATTGTATTATTGTCCCGACCATTTGTGGCTCCACTTAGTGGAAAACAAGTAGACAATAGTCACATTTTGTGATCAAATTATTCATAGGTAACCTTTCTAATATAGAAGAGACAACAACTTACAAACTAAAATGAAATTGGCTAATAGGATTACATGAGTCCCCAATCTACATTATATGAAAGGGAAAACATTCCCAAACATTATTGTCTTCCTATTAGTTAATGAATTTATGGAATAAAGATTCAAATTGGTCTCACCCACCTTCTTCATACTAATTAATTATTCTCAAAAAAGGCTACATTTACGCATTATGTATGAGTTGTCATACACAATGTGTAAGTGTATCATCTTCCATTATTCTCTCCTTCCCACATCCATTATGCTAATTAATTACTCTTTTTATACAAAACTATTTTTTTTTAAAACAATATGATTTTAATCTATGAATAAAACTAATTTATAAATGAAAAAAGTTTGGTTTTGCTTTATGGAGTAAATAATTTATGATATTCGTCTACGGAAAAAATTTCATACTAAAATTTCAAAAACAAATTACTCCAAATATCTTACTCCCTCCTATTCATGGTATTATTCCCTATTTCCTTTTTGAGTTATTCATGTTTTCTTCCCTATTTCTTTTTTTGTATGTGGAGTTGTGTGTTTTGTGTGGTCCAAATTTATTTGTGTGTGGGGTAGTGTATTTTGTGAGGTCAAAATTCATTTCCTTAATCTAAGAGTCCAAATGAAAGGGGAAGAATACATTGAATATGAGGGAGTATAAGATTTACAGAAATTAGGAAAATGTCATATAAATTTATACTTAATCAAAAACCAAAACTTATCATATAATTTATCTTGCGAAACAAAAATTTATCTTTACTAAATTAGGCAAATATGCTTTAATCAACATGAGATTAGGTTTCATGTCCGGGGAATTATTCTCTTTCGTATTTATTAGCATAACATTTGTATAAAGCTCATTTATATACTCTTTAATCCAATAATAGTATAATACCTCTTATAATTAGGACCCGTGCATTTTTTGCACGGGTTTAAAACTAGTGAAAAATAAAAGTACAATGATTACTTATTTAATTTTATTCACGTCCACTACAAAATATCCCTCACCCTTTTCAGTTTGCACGATTTAAAACACGAGTATGTGATTATAGTTCGGGTCGGTCGGATAGGTTAGTAGTTTGATATTTTTGGGTTCGGAAATAAAGGTTGGATAATATTGGGTTTGTAAAATATGGATGAGTAAGGGATTCGATTGGGTTAGATTTAGATACTGGTCAATTATCGTCTTTATAAAATTATTAGTTTTAAATCCGTGCAAAAAATGCACGGGTTTACTTAGTAAATTTGTCATAAATAATATTTGAAATAAAATATCCGCAACTCCTAAATTTTAAATTTTAAATAATATCATGCAACAAATTGAAAATTTAATAGAATCACAAATATTAGAAAAACAATAGTCATATACACTAAATATGTATACGGGATTCAAATAACATGATATTATCATATGCCCAATAGTACATCCAGAGTCTAGACCCTTAAACACAACTTGACTCGTTTTATTCAGGTTAGGACACAAAATGACATGTTAATTTTGAGTCAAAATCGGACACGAACGGGTTGACCCGCCAGGTTAAAGTAAAGTCAATAAGTTTTATCAGAGATTAATATTTATACATTATATTTGAGATAATAATAAAAAAAATGCTTAGTTGTACTATAAATCACAAACACAAATAAAACTTTTTTTATTAAAATTTTATAACCTTTAAAATTTATTCTGTGTATTACTATTAGACGATTTATCGTTAATAGAATCTTATAAGACTTCGACCATAAACTACTCAGTATATTATCGGAGATTAATTATTTACAGATTGAATTCAAATTTTATAAACTGTGATTATGTTTTTGTATTGGATATTGAATAACATTGTAAAAATATAAAATGTGTATTGAGTATTTTATTTATAGAAATTATAAGATTTATGATGGAATCAATATCAATAATTACGGTAGTTACTGCACAATTAATTTATTTATTTCAAACGAGGCCCCACCATTATTACAAAGTGGAAAAATATTCTATTTATTTCCTAGATTTAAGGAACCAGTCAAAATGTTTAAAATGATTTAGCTTTTATAATAAGAAGAATTAGTTCTCTCATTTTACATTTATATATATATAGAGGTTATTTGAAATTCAAAATTCAAAATACCGTCCTCCAAAAACTTCATGCCTATAAAAACTAATATGGGAGGAGGCCGGAGCTAGGGGTATTTATTGGCCCAGGAACAGACCAAACTCTTTGGACCAAAGACCAAATAAGGATTGAATGGTGGACCGCGGACCAGACCATATTAATATCGGTCTGGACCACAAAAACGTATGGACCGGACCTAATGGAGCAAATATGACTGTTGGACATATAGTATTTAAAATTAGATCTCGAGAAGCTCGTAACGATCAAAATAAGGAACATTATATTTTTACTAGGTTTAATTAAAAAATTAATATATATCTTATAATATGAGTAAGCAAAGTAGGATATAAACCAATAATAATATTACAAATTTAAATATTATTTTTCTATATAGTTTGGTCCATAGTCGTCCGGTCCGCGGTCCATTCGGCGTGATCCAGCCAGGAACAGACTGAAGACCAAATTAAAGTAAAAAGATAAACCGTAGACCAGACTAAATAAAATATGATCCGATTTAATAACTATTTGATAACTTATACCTAAAATAATAAATTAAATTTTCAAAACTTATACTTTAGATAAATTTTGTTAAAAACTTATACCTAAAATCCTATATTTCTAGAACTTAACACAAAATCTACCCAAAATACTTGAAAAGACGGTTTTGCCCTTACTAAATAGTCCACCCACCATTTTCCCACTACCTTTACCCATAAACACCCACATCTACCAAACCCAACACCATGACACCCCTCCTTCCCGCCGACACCACCACCAGACCCATCGAGGGCGCCACATCACAACCCTCTAGCGAGCTACCGTGAGTGACCGCTTCCGATCTATGGTTTGGGTTGGGGTGTTACAATGTTGATGAGTAAAACTAAAGAAACTTAAAGTTTGTAAAAAGGCATTAATATGACCCGTTTCTGACCCTAAATCCGATCTACATAACCCGTATTTTACAAACCTAAAATAGACCCGACTTGTATTTTACCCGAACCCGAAATAACATGACCCGTGACCCGCCCATTCGACCAGACCCGAACTAACTAACTTGATAATATACAACAAACCCGAATTGGCCCGCAGTCTAAAGTGACTAACCCGAATCCAATCCAATTGACCCATTTTCAATTCTACTCGCTACGTTGTTTATTTATCTGCTGTGGCGGATTACTTAATGATTGTGTAGAGATCTGAGTATTAATTAATATGCCTTTTTTGACTAAAAATTTCGTAGTATGTTTTTGTCATATTACTCCTATAGTCCTATGGTTGATCATGACAGTTTCAAACATTATCTAAGATGTTTAAATAGACCTGTCTTACTGTCTATACATGTTCTTTGTGTCCAAACTCCAAACTATGCCACTAACAATCTTGGCTTCTATTATGATTTATGATGGTTGTGTTACTTGTGTAGCCACTATAATAGATTATTTGTCTACATAAAGTGGGTAATGAATTGATCTACCATAAATTTCCACGACTATACCATTTCAATAAGGATCATCTGTCCCATTTGGTGTCTCATTCTGTGTTCTCATTCTGTGTCCCATTTCATACTGAATATATATACTCCATATTTTATTCCTAAAATAGGTAATTAATGTGTCAGAATCTATATGGGGTGAGATACAAAATGTGACACAAAAGTATGACAGATGATCCTTAGTGATACCTTTTCAAGTTAGAATCTATGTTTGTTTTCACTCTAATTTCTTGACTTAGAAAACTAATACTTTCAGAATTGTATCGCAATTCGCAAAGTAGCATTTTCCCATAGAAAAGTAAACTATATATATATCTGCATAAATATAATAATTCATAGATTTTTTGGATAGTTGGAATTTTCAAAATAATAAATCCTACTAATAGTTGAGAATATTCAATACTCATTAATTGCTATAGCAAGAAGTAAGCAAGACGTGCGGAATTTCGATTTATTTTTTTGGTAAAATTAGATATGCGGAATTTTGATTTATTTTTTTCAACTTTTATCCTATAAGAATTTCACAGTAAAATATTCACTCCGTCCCAATTATTTGTTCCGCCTTTGATTAAAAGAAAAAAAAAAAAATGACCGGGACGGAGGGAGCCTAAATATTCGAACTCTAGTTCCGCCACTAATTTATTAAGATATACTTCGTATGGACTTATTTGAGATATGTTTTCAAGTTGTTTGTTGTACATGTGAGAAACCATGTATGGATATTATTTGGACGGAAAACATTGCGTATCAAGACCGAAGGAATTCAATCAAATAATGTTCAACATAAGTTAACTAAAGTTATACTCACAATTAAGTCAATTAATGTAGACATTGCATGGAAGTCAAGTCTGATGGTTTACGTACATTTGTTGATGATTTTGATAATATTATTATTATTATTATTATTATTATTAATTAATCACTACATACAACTAATATTTTAAAGCGTAGACTTATTTATCTAGAAAGTGCTGTATCATTCCTTTAATTCGATAGGAGACAACAAGTCCGAATTTTAGTTTGATGAGTCAAAAATCTAAATTACGGTTCTACTTTTCTATTGACTCAATAGATTTTATATTAATATAATATTTTATACGAGTCATGAAAACAACAAAATTTAACGACGACAATAAAGCCTTAATACGAAAATAATTTTGAATCTACGTAAACAACCGTTTACCGAGAAAATTATTTTATTTGAATATGCAAGATATATAATTAAGGGGGGATGGATATATAATTACATTCTGCGTACAACATGCTTGAAAATAAAAATGGACTTAATTAATAGAATTAGTATTATAGAAATAATATTTTACTTTTTTTTTTTAGTGCAAGAAATAATATTTTACTTCGCAACCGTAACCCAAGTCGGAGGAGGCCAAGAAAATAGTTGTGAATCTTCCAAGTATTCTTCCAAAATTCCAACAAAACCCTTTTGGAAATCAAACACACCAATCTCTTCACTTTTCAATTGAAAACCATCTTTTTCTTCACAAAATCCTTCATTTATTATGTTTAAACAACACTTGTTCTTGTCAAAGCTTGTGAACCGATAATAAATGCAATTACCTTTGCAACCCGGCAATCCAATCGCAGAAAATGATGAATGATTACTTATAAAGAGTGAATGATCCCCTAAACTCTTTAGTAATTCCCATTTTTGCCCATCTTTATCGAGTTTAAATATCTCGACCGCTAGTATCTTAATTGACCCGCTTGGAGTCGTGTCCGTGTAAAAATCCACCATCAGTAAGTCATTCGATAATTTTACAAGACATTTTTTATCACCTCCGATAATTGAATTTTTCAACAACGTTACTTTCGCGGTTGAATAATCCGTCACATTAATTAAAACAGTCCTACCTGAATTTGTGACTGCATAAAATGTTCCGTTAAGCTCCATTACGTCAACGTAATGCATGCACCAATCGTTGACGTAAATACTTCGATCATCGTAACCTAACGTCGGATCATCTAAAATTGTCCATATTTGTTGGACCGATTGATACATGATTAATTTTCCAGTGTTATGTGTTGATAAAATGATAAAATCATTAGAATTATTTAAAGAAGATGTAATAATCGCTACCTTTTCGTGCTCCATGTTGATTAATTCCGTATTACCACTAACGTTACGTAACACGTACTCGTGGTCCAATTTACGGATGTTAATATTTGTAAGATTCAATTGCTTAGGAAAATTAAATGGTATGTGTTTGATTTGAGATCTAGAAAAGGGATTGAATAAACGGACGCTTCCAGGATTGTTTTCTTCGGTTTTGATAAGCCAACCGGGTGAACCCAGGTTTGAGGATTGGGATAGGTGGTAAAAAGTGTGTTTCTCGAGCTGTATATCACAGCTCGAGTTGATGAATTTGATTGGAGGGAATTGAGTAGGGATTGGCCGCGGAATAGCAAACCGCCACATGGAACAAACAGAGCGAAAATGACGATGTGTATCAGACGAGGAATCAAAATGGGTCGCGACCACGTCTAATAGCTCCGAGGGGAGGTCGGACCAATACGACTTCGTTACCATATTATATGTTTATATGGAGATGATATATTTATATAAGAAGTTATGGGAATTGAAGTTGAATTTAAGAGAAGAATGAGGGTGTATTATGTTGAGTATATGTTGCTATTTATAAGAAAGACCATAGAAAGAAAATTCAACCGACGTAGTGAGAAACTAAATAATTAGGTAGATACATCAGAACAATAATTTTGGTAGTAAAAATACATTAAATGAGTAGCCAACACTACTATACTATGGAAAATGTCTTTGTCAAAGGTTGTTAAATGTAATGCTTGATGTAATAACTAATAAGGTCGTTATTTGTCCATACTCTCTAAAATTTCATGAGAAAGTTAAGTTAAACGACATGGAAAAGACGAGTCACTTTGCTAGTATTGATTAGGAAATTGCAAGATTCCGGCATTTACCTATGCAAGTATGTTAAAATAAATAACAAGTTTATTAGTTTTTTTCGTATCAGTTAATAATTTAGAATTATTTTATGTTTAATTATTAAGGTAAGGAGAGAGGAATGTGTTTACAATTGTTTTAAAAATAAAAAACAACTTGATATGAGAAGGTATATAACGGTCACCCACATGGCTGTGTTTATTTAATAGAAAAAAAAATGTAAACTATTAACTGAAACACCTAAAAAAGAACAGTAAATCTTAAGATGGGCAATATCCGACTAATTATTGCATCAACCAAGCGACCCCTTATAATGATGAAAAAGAGGTCCATTGAGAGGCTTTCATTAGAACCCTATGGGCGATACAATGCACTATTATGTTAAGTCTTCTAGGGCAATAACTAAGAGAAAAACAGTGAACATGTAATATTCCATGCGTGGAGTTCCCCTAAAGAGATCATTGAGAGGCTTAAGTGACTAGTGTTTAAAGGGATTGAAATACTCAAATTAAGAAAGTGCACTTTCTTTTTTGGTTATCCATGCAAAAAATAAACTCAAAAGTTAAGCGTGCTTGACTGAGAGTAGTTTTAGGATAGATGACCTTTTGGGAAGGTTTCCGGGATGCGTATGAGTGAGAATAAAATGCGCTGGAAAGGACCCGTGTTGATCTGTGGGTCATGTACACAACCTGGCCATCTACTACATACCGTGTCCGTGAGTGACAGCTCCCGACCCTAGGGTTTGGGCCAGGATGTTACAGAACTCATATATGGTAGTGCAAGTACAAGCAAGAGGCTGCCACATGCCCGCTTAAAGCACAGTTAAAGGTTACCTTTTTATATTATTGTATAGAAGATATATAATACCAATAAAGAGTTGACATATTAATGAGATATTAGGTGTAAATAGTGTTTGAACCCGTGCAAATGCACAAGCTAATTTCAATTGCAAACTCATAATCTTTGTGATTCGTATTATCATTCTCAAAAGACAAGATTAGATTATAATAATTAACTTATTATTTCCAACAATATCAGTTAGATTATAATTAACAAAAAAATCCTATAGAAACATATTTCGAGTATAAAAAATCCATTTTAAATTTCGATAACTAGATGTATATAATTATGATAATATACGTGTATAAATAATCCAAAAAAAGTTGATGAAAATGTATACTCCCAAATTTCGAAATCCATTTGCAATAAGGGTGGGCCATTAACATCTCAACAGTCTACAATCTGGTCCATCATTTAGACCAATTTCTTTTTGTCTCTCAAAGTTGGGCTACTCAACTGATTGAACAATACGTTCAAACCCACTTGTTTTAGCCCAGTGCCTCAGTCTTTGTTGGGCCAAGGCAAGCCACCACGTTTATATAGGAATTTTCAGAAGCAAATCTCATATAGGACCGTCTTATAGCATAACCCAATAGATGAAAAGCCCAAACAAATGAACTAATATGTTAAGTTCCGTTTTCTTTATAACTTTATATATTATAATTAAGGGTTTTTTTGTCAAACACAACCTTTAAAAAACTTTTTCTTCCAAACACCACCTTTAAAAAAAGAAATTGTCAAACACAACCTTTAAAAAGATATTGTTTGCCAAACACAACATTTTGGGCGGAGGACTCAACATTTTGATCATAGTTAGACGTATTGCAATAGGGTGATTTTCAGTCGATGTTTGAGATAGTAAATGAGGTCGATTTAAAGTGTTCTTGAACTCGTAGGAAATGTGGGAGTACATGCTTTCCAACCGTTGTCAACATGGTCGTCAAAGGTGGTCTTATGCGTGGTCAATTTGTGTGTAAAGTAAGGCGGGTCAAAGACTGTTTTTGTAAGTTTGGGTTTACAACGGGTGGTCATGGGTTTTGCGTGGGTTTTTTAATGGGGTTATAGTGCTTTGTTTGGTCTGAAATTTGGTATGTAGGTTGAGGGGAATAAAAGGTAGATCGTAGTTGTGTTTTTTCTAGTGGTTGTTCGTTGGAAGTAATGTTTCGAGAAGAGTGAAGTATAAGTAAAAACAAAACAACATAAAGTTAAAGTAGAATTTTTTCGTGGGTCACATCCCTCCCTTCGAACCACTACTTGCAACGATCGACCGCAACAAAAAACATAACTACGACCTACCTTGTACTCCCCTTTACCTACATAACAAATTTCAGACCAAATAAAGCATCATACCACCGTTAAAAGACCCACGCAAAACCCCCGACCACCCGTTGTAAACCCAAACTTACAAAAACCCTCTTTGACGCGCCTTACTTTACACACAAATTGACCACGCATAAGATCACCTTTGACGACCGTGTTGACAACGGTTGGAAAGTATGTACTCCCACCTTTCCAACGAATTTAAGAACACTTCAAATCAACCTCATTTACTATCTCAAACATCGATGAAAATCACCCTATTGCAAGACGTCAAACTATTATCAAAATGTTGAGTACTCCGCCCAAAATGTTGTGTTTGGCAAACAATATATTTTTAAAGGTTGTGTTTGACAATTTCTTTTTTTAAAGGTGGTGTTTGGAAGAAAAAGTTTTTTAAATGTTGTGTTTGACAAAAAACCCTATAATTAAAATTAACATCTTCAAATATGTAAGTTATCAATTTAAAATTTTAGGGATATTCTACATGATACCCCTCAACTTTTTGACTTTCTACGTGGTACCCCTACACTTTTGGAAACATACATGGTACCCCTAAGTTTTCTAATTTGTATTAAGCGTAACCCTAAGCTTTAATTCCGTCAATTAGTATATGTTTTAGACGTTAAGTGCTGAGTTGGATGCTTATGTGGAACATGACTGGCCGTGACTAGGACTATTACTTGGCACATAAAAACCCTCACTCTCTAGGCTTGTTTAACACACCTCTCCTCTCATTCTACCCTTTCATTATCTTCATCTTTCTATGTTTTTTTTTCTCATCTCCCTACTCGCATTCTACCCTCTGTTTGTTGATAATTAAGTTCAATTATTGTCTACATCTTCATCTATTTGGCGATTGAAGCAGGTATATATGATGTTCATTTATCATTTTCTCTAATTAATTATAGCGTTCCGACCACATCGATTGCAACATTAGTTCCTAAAATCAAAACTATCTATTGGTAATTTTTTCTAAGAAGATGAAGAAGACATGAGAGATAAATGAAAAACAAAAAAAAGGAACAATATCACATAATTTAAAGAAGGAAGATGGAAGAAGAAAGTAGAAGAAGAATGGTGGAAGATGATGAAAGAAAGAACACTAAATAATGCTAATTGGGAGGGAAAATGGGAAAAATGGCGGGAATCTATGTAGAATAAGACAAAAGCCAGTCATATTCCACATAAGCGTCCAACTCAGCACTTAACGTCTAAAACATATACTAATTGACGGAATTAAAAATTAGGGTTACGTTTAATACAAAATAGAAAACTTAGGGATACCATGTATGTTTCCAAAAGTGTAGGGGTACCACGTAAAAAGTCAAAAAGTTGAGGGGTACCATGTAGAATATCCCAAAATTTTAAGTTATCAAAATAAAAGAATTATTATTATGGTAATTTTATTGGACCTAATAATATTGGATAAGTTTTAGCTCAAAATAGGTCTTATTGCACAATTTGTGAGTTTTATAATATTAACTGCACAACTCAACTACTCTGCTTAGGGTAGAGCACAGATCAGATATCCGATCCAAAGTGCTAGTTCGGATCAGATATCCAAATTAGAATTCCTAAATTTAGATATCCAATATCCAAACCAAATGTATCGGATATCCAAAATAATCGGATCGGATAGGGATATCCATTGGATATCCATATTTTGGAATTTACATTAAAATTAAGTTTTAAATACAATCAAATTCATCGTTTTACACGATGATTTTCTTTAATATTCTTACTTTAATGTTCTCGACATAAAATTTAAATACCACTTACATATTTCTCTTATAATTTAAACTTTTATAAGTTGTTTTATGAAATAACATTGTATTTTCTCGAAATTATACTAGAAAATTATAGTTTCGGATCGGATCGGATATCCAAATATTTTAGTTCTAATATCCATATCCAAACCAAAACCAAAGATTTCGGATCGGATATCCGATCGAAACTTAACCCTCGGATCGGGTATCCAAAAATTCGGATCGGATTCGGATCAGATATCGAATCAGTTTAGATAATTGGATTTTTTACTCAGCCCTAACTATAGTGAGTTTTATCTTCTTCTTTTATAAGACCGTCTATGCCTCTATGGTGTCAAACGAACACATACGAGAATAGCCCAATTAATTACATGTTTAATAACTTCATATCTTACACTAAAAACTAACATATATATTATTTAGGTGATCAATCTAAAATATTAGG
>JAIUZE010001082.1:0-215424 GCA_022085475.1 Heliosperma pusillum | reverse complement strand
AAACCCTAAACCCTAAACCCTAAACCCTAAACCCTAACCCTAAACCCTAAACCCTAAACCCTAAACCCTAAACCCTAAACCCTAAACCCTAAACCCTAAACCCTAAACCCTAAACCCTAAACCCTTAAACCCTTAAACCCTAAACCCTAAACCCTAAACCCTAAACCCTAAACCCTAAAACCCTAAAACCCTAAAACCCTAAAACCCTAAACCCTAAACCCTAAACCCTAAACCCTAAACCCTAAACCCTAAACCCTAAACCCTAAACCCTAAACCCTAAACCCTAAAACCCTAAAACCCTAAACCCTAAACCCTAAACCCTAAACCCTAAACCCTAAAACCCTAAAACCCTAAAACCCTAAAACCCTAAAACCCTAAAACCCTAAAACCCTAAAACCCTAAAACCCTAAAACCCTAAACCCTAAACCCTAAACCCTAAACCCTAAACCCCCAAATTCTGCTTGCCGTGTGATTCGAACCCGCGTCTTGAGGCTGTTAGACAACTTCCATGACCACTGAGACATAGATAACATATGGTGTACAAACATAAATCTATACCCTTTAACAGTTTTGTAACCTCCTAAACCCTAATTTCCTCCCTCCAGAAACTCTATTTATTCCGCTAGAATGAATTGCTCGATGAATCAATTACTGACAGATTCATCATGTTCCCGATGTTGATTAAAAATTAAAATAACAAAGGTATGCAGTTCCACAATTTTTTAGGATTAATTATTAGTTTAGGTTTTGTGGAAGAGTTGATGTTGCATGTTTAATTAGGCCTTCATACAAACATAAATCTATACCCTTTAACAGTTTTGTAACCTCCTAAACCCTAATTTCCTCCCTCCAGAAACTCTATTTATTCCGCTAGAATGAATTGCTCGATGAATCAATTACTGACAGATTCATCATGTTCCCGATGTTGATTAAAAATTAAAATAACAAAGGTATGCAGTTCCACAATTTTTTAGGATTAATTATTAGTTTAGGTTTTGTGGAAGAGTTGATGTTGCATGTTTAATTAGGCCTTCATACAAATTCTTGTCAGGTAAATTTATGTTCAACTCTTGTTTTATGTACACTCACAACTATACCCAATGTAATTGAAGTTTGAGACGAGCTTACATATTCATAGAATTATTCCACTCACTTACGCTTGAAGCCTGATTACTTTTCTAACTTCCAGGCTCATATTTTCTTATGCTATTGATACTTGGTATAGTTATTAGGATGAAGAAGTAGTTTATGAAAATTGATTGTGGTTGGGAGAAAATGATATTGTGAGACTATAACTCTAATACACCACAACCAAAAGTTTGGTCAGCCATTAACAGCTCTATATATGTCACCAATTAACAGCAAATATTGACGGATTGAGTTAAGTAGTCACAGATGGGATGGGAATAATTATTCAACTTTAGGAGTATAATCAGGGATTAAGAAAAGGGCGGGGTACAACTTTACACAAAATTAATTCAAATACACCATCAAACTAATGAAAGATTAATTTAGTAATTCAATTGACTGAATTTTTTACGGTATTATAGGTATCAGTGGATGACTATCTTGCTATTTATCTCCATGTCATCTCATTTTTTATACAGAGTAATATTATTTTACCATTCTTGGTTTGTATGAAGGCTAATTGAATCTACCCTATTTGTTCATTTTTTTATGATACTGTAATTTTGTCTCTTAATTCCGTATGGAAAGGCATTAAAATATAGCAGTGTTAGTTCATATGCTAGCTATGTTACTCTCAAAATGTAGCAGTGGTAGTTCAACCAAGTTTTTGTATGAAATTTTTTTATTTGTAACATATTACATATCGAGGTTTTGGTTTCTACATGGTCGCACTTAAAAGAGTTTCTTGCGTTTGGCTACACATCATTTAAATTTCTCATATGGGTTTTTATTACTCATCTATCCCAATTTTATAGCCCCTACTGGTAGCTAAAATGAATGAACTGGCAGTCTAGGGCAAGTTGTCTTTCTTGCTACGCTTAAATGAATGAACTGGTAGCTAGTGTGGACTGATTCTGAAACCACAAACTCTCGTGGTTCGTTTAGAAAGAATTCTAAGTCTTGGACGGCCTACTCTTAAGCAACTCGCTTGGAAGTTATAACTAATCTATCTTGGCTCAAGTCCCATTCCAAGCACCCTAGACTGCTGTTTACCCAAGATTTCTCAGCTCTCTCACTCACTGACAAAGTACCTTACAGCATATCTAGTAGTCGAGCTGCAGTAGACACAGTAGCACACACAGATTTGAGCACTGAACAGTTCCTGCAATTGAGAAGCACAAAGAACAGTCTTATTCTCAATGAGTAGCAAGCTGATGCAAAGGCTGTATGAAATCCAAAGGCTCTGTTTATAAAAATGATCCAGTGTACATTCAGCTAGAAAGTAATATACATACAGCATAATAAATGTCCTTGAGAACATATCTTTTAGAAACTAAAGAGAGCCTTTTAAGTTCTAACACAAGGGATTGAACGACCTCTACTATATTAGCATTGTTATCACATATATGTGTTATCTATCACCCTCATACTATGATAAAAAAAATTTGTCAACATGCTGTGTAGTTTACAATTTGAAGTCCGTCAAATGTGAATTAACTTGCCCTTTTTTAGGCTGGTTTTTTTCTTCCACAATATAGTCATTTGTGGCGACAACATCTGGACAAGCTATATTACGCATACTCCTCTGAAATGCTGAAGGTACTAAATTTTTTAGCCTAACCATTTTACTTTTCCGCATCCGTCTCCTCATTTATTACGACCTCCCATTTACAGCTAGTGTATTTATGATTTTAATTATTTTACTTCGTATTTATAATGGTCGACCCATACCTTAACTGGTATGCCTTCCACTGTTGGTAGTGTGAGACGATCTCGCAAGAGCCCAACTGGTTTTATATTGGTTGGTAGACTGAAGAGTGTCGAATAGTTAACTGTCTTTTGTTGCCTCTGCATTGGCATTATCTTTTTTCCATGCTCCTTGTCCTCTGCATTGGTTGGGTGAACTTCAGAACATAGTTACATTTTACTTTTCAGCAGTGGTACTAAGCTATCTTTGACATTGGTTTGTTGTGCAGGTTACTGTGGACATAAAAAAGTTTGTGGGGCTTGATTCTGTTGCAGATGCTGTTCAATATCTACACTCGGGTAATAGTATTGGGAAGGTATGTATTTAAGGCAACAAGGAGATAGTCTGGACCGCCAACTTTGTTTTTAGGTGTTATCATTCGCAACTGCTACCAAGTTCCATTTATTTGCATACAATGATGAAATTAGCTGTGCGCAAGTACAAAACTTCTGAATAATTTCTGATTGATGTCATGGTGCTGTAGGTGGTAGTTTCCATCGACCCGACCTTATGCCAAGCTGTAGCGAAGTTATGAGAACTGTGGAGACAGTATTTCTCAAATTTAGAAATATATACGAAGCTATTAGATGCTTACATATGTTTTGCATTGTTAGCCCTAGCAGCGGATATTGTACTCTGTAATAAGTTTGGAGGAGGCAGCAGATATCACTCTCTCGCTAGTAGTCCTACTTATGTAAAGATAATTGGGAGTAATGCACTAGTGCTCTGTCACCTTCTGACTAGACATGTCAAATTCTGACCCGACTCGAAAATCCAATCTGTTTTTTCAACTTTGAAGACCCCAAAATATCGACCAGCAACCGAAACCCGAAATGACCCTTTAATTTAGGGTTGAAATTCGGATGGGTCGTACTAACATGTCAAAGATTAATAAATTTTTTTACTAAGATATTACTATTATTATACCAGTATTAAAATAACAAATATGGCTTAATTTAATTTTTTTATTTTAATTTTAAAATGGTAAAATAGAGGCGATAGAAAATATTTCTCGACATGTACTCTAATCATAACTCGACCATAACCTATATGACGGACCCTGACAGCTCGGCACAAGACCGGACCAGCCCGGCCAGTTTGAATCTGGCCTATATTTGAGCTTTTATATACTCGTGAACCCTCGACTTTCTTTTATCATTTCTCACTCTTCTACATTAACCTATACTACCTCTATGTATTGTTTTCTTCCCAATTTATTAAAATACCCCCTACATATGGAAAGAAAAAAATTGCGTAGATGGAGTACTCAACTTATCAATTACTCCCATTTTCCAAATGGGAACTGTGCGCCGAAAGGTGTGGAAACAAAACAAGTAGGTATTATATTCTTTTCTGCCAACTAGTAAAAAATAAAATAAATGGAACCACATATGGCTAGGAATTTTATGGCCTTGTTTCCTAGCACTTTGAAAATGATTTTCATCACAAAGTTATTTAAGGGGTCGTTTGGTTTTCGAAAACGGTAGGACATTGAATGGAATGAAATATGATACCATGGGTTATGACTACTTATGAGTATCTAAACCTATACTTCCTAAAAACTGTAAAATCGTGGATGATAACCTTCAAAATCAACGATTTTCAGTGATATTCGGAAACCAAAAATATTTTTTATTAAAGGTATTTATACACCCGTTTCGTTTATAAATAGCAATTGGATGTTAATATCCCTCTTTTAAACATTGTAAAAACTGAGAATATTACTTGTTTCCTCTATTACATACAATGTCTCAAAAGTTGTCTTAAGGTCTCCAAATTATCTTTATTTCAAGTGAGATGTCAATTTCGTTATCCTGAGTCGTTAGTATATGTCTTAGAGATATTATTGTTCGAATTTAGAGACATTAAATTTTAAGACCCAATTAAACCGAAAATCGTGCATAATAACGTCTAAAATCAGCGCTTTTCAACGATATTCGGAATCCAAAAATATTTTTTCCCTAAAGGTACTTATAATCCCGTTAAGTTTATAAATGGCAATTGGATGTTAGTATCCCTCTTTAAACAACGTAAAACGGAGAATACTACTTGTTTTTTCTAATACATACAAGGTCTGAAGAGTTGTCTTAATTCTTAAGATCTCCAAACTATCTTTATTTCAAATGAGTTGCCAATTTCGTTATTCTGAGTCATTATTATAAGTCTTACAGATATTACACTGCGAATTTAGATACATTTTTTTTCAAGGTCCAGTTGTCACGAAAACCGTGGATATTATAATCTTCAAAATTAGTGGTTTTCAACGATATTCGAAAACCAAAAATATTTCTTCCCTAAAGGTGTTTATAGACCCGTTACGACTATAAATAGCAATTTCTTTTTAGTATCCCTCTTTAAACAACGTAAAAAGGAGATTACTACAAGGTTTGAAAAGTGATCTTAAGGTCTCCAAACTATCTTTATTTCAAATCAGATGTCATTTTCGTTATCCTGAAACATTATTATATGTCTTAGAGATATTACAGTGCGAATTTAGAGACATTTTATTTCAAGGCCCAGTGGTCCCGAAAACCGTGGATAATAACCTTGAAAATCAACGGTTTTCAGCGATATTCGGAAACCAAATTTTTTTTCCCCTAAAGGTATTTATAGACCCGATACGTCTATAAATAGCAATTGGATGTTAGTATCCCTCTTTAAACAACGTAAAAACGGAGAATACTACTTGTTTTCTCTAATAAATACAAGGTCTAAAAAACGGTCTTAAGGTCTCCAAATTAACTTTATTTCAAGTGAGATGTCAATTTCGTTATCATGAGTCATTATTATATGTCTTTGAGATATTACAGAGCAAATTTAGAGACATTTTATTTCAAGGCCCAATTATCCCGAAAAATCGTGGATAATAACCTTGAAAATCAGCGGTTTTCAGCGATATTCGGAAACTAAAAATATTGTTTCCCTAAAGATATTGATAGACCCTTTAAATCTATAAATAGCAATTGGAGGTTAGTATCCTTCTTTAAACAACGTAAAAACATAGAATACTACTAGTTTCCTTTAATTTACACAATGTCTGAAAAGTGGTCTTAAGATCTTCAAACTATCTTTATTTCAAAATAAATGCAAATATCATTATCCTAAGTCATTATTATATGTCTTAGAGATATTTACATTTCGAATTTAGAGACATTTTATTTCAAAGCCCAGTTGTCCTAAAAATCGAGGATAATAACCTTAAAAATCAACGATTTTCAGTGATACTCGTAAACCAAAATTATTTTTTATTAAATATATTTATAGACCCGTTACGTTTATAAATAGCAATTGGAAGTTAGTATTCCTCTTTAAACAATGTAAAAACGGAGAATACTACTTGTTTCTTCTAATACAGACAAGGTCTAAAAAGTGGTCTTAAGGTCTCCAAATTATCTTTATTTCAAGTGAGATGTCAATTTCGTTATCCTGATTCATTATTATATATGTCTTATAGATATTAAAGTGCGAATTTAGAGACATTTTATTTCAAGGCCCATTTGTCCTGAAAACCGTGGATAATAACCTTGAAAATCAACGGTTTCAGCGATATTCGGAAACCAAATATATTTTTTCCCTAAAGCTATTTTTAGACCCGTTACGTCTATAAATAGCAATTGGATGTTAGTATCCTTCTTTAAACAACGTAAAAACGAAGATTATTACTTGTTTCCTCTAATACATACTAGGTCTGAAAAGTGGCTTAAGGTCTTTAAAATATCTCTATTTCAAATCAGATGCTAATTTCCTTATCCTTAGGTATTATTTTATGTCTTAGAGATATTATAGTACGAATTATTGGCAAATTATTTCAATGCTCAGTTGTCTCAAAAACCGTGGATAATAACCTTCAAAATTAGCGGATTTCAGCAATATAATATTCGGAAACCAAAAATATTTTTTCCCTAAAGATGTTTATTGACCCGTTACGTCTATAAATAACAATTGGTTTTTGGTATCCCTATTTAGACAACGTAAAAACGGAGATTACTACTTGTTTCCTCTAATACACACAAGGTCTGAAAAGTGTTCTTAATATCTCCAAACTATATTTATTTCAAATCAAATGACAATTTTGTTATCGTGAGTCATTATTATATGTCTTAGAAATATAACAGTGCGAATTAAGAGACATTTTATTTCAAGGCCCAGTTGTCCCGAAAAAACGTGGATAATTAACCTTGAAAATCAGCGGTTTTCAGCGATATTCGAAAACCAAAAATATTTTTTCCTAAAGGTATTTATAGACCCGTTACGTCTATAAATAGCAACTGGATGATAGTATTACTCTTTAAACAACGTTAAAACAGAGATTACTACTTGTTTCCTCTAATACAGACAAGGTTTGAAAAGTGGTTTTAAGGTCTCCATAATATCTCTATTTTAAATAAGATGCCAATTTCGTTATCCCGAGTCATTATTATATCAGCGGTTTTCAGCGATAATCATAAACCAAAAATAGTTTTTCCCTAAAGGGGTGTTTATAAACCCGTTTAGTTTATAAATAGCATTTGAATTTTAGTATCCCTCTTTAAACAACGTAAAAATAGAGATTACTACTTGTTTCCTCTAATACAGATAAGGTTTGAAAAGTGGTTTTAAGGTCTCCAAAATATCACTATTTAAAATCAGATGCCAATTTCGTTATCCTGAATAATTATTAGTCTTAGAGATATTATAGTGCATATTTAGAGACATTTTATTTCAAGGTCCAGTTGTCCCGAAAACCGTGGAGAATAACCTTCAGAATCAGAGGTTTACAACAAAAGCAATTTTTCCCTAAAGGTGTTGATAGACCCGTTAAGTCTATAAATAACAATTGGTTTTTAGTATCCCTCTTTAAGCAACGTAAAAACACATATTACTACTTGTTTCCTCTAATACAAACAAGGTGTGAAAAGTGTTCTTAAGGTCTTCAAATTATCTTTATTTCAAATCAGATGCCAATTTCCTTATCCTGAATCATTATTATATGTCTTAGAGATATTATAGTGCGAATTTAAGACATTTTATTTCAAGGCCCAGTTGTGATGCGAATTTGATTGCTTGTCTAGATTCATTGCTTCCGCAAAATTTCGCATCAAGTTGTCCTGAAAACTGTGGATAATAACCTTCAAAATCACCGGTTTTCAGCGATATTCGGAAACCAAAAAGATTTTTTTCCTAAACATATTTATAGACCCGTTACGACTATAAATTACAATTGGATGTTATTATTCCTCTTTAAGCAACGTAAAAATAGATAATACTTCTTGTTTCCACTTATACAAACAAAGTTTGAAAAGTATTTTTAATGTCTCCAAAATATCTCTATTTCAAATCAGATGTCAATTTCGTTATCCTAAGTCATTATTAAATGTCATAAAGATATTACAGTGCGAATTTAGAGACATTTTATTTCAAGGCTCAGTTGTCCCGAAAATCGTGGATAATACCTTTTAAAATTAGCGGTTTTCAGCGATATTCAGAATTCAAAAATTAGCGGTTTTCAGCGATATTCAGAATTCAAAATTATATTTTTCCTAAAGGTATTTATAGACCCGTTATTTTTATAAATAGAAATTGAATGTTAGTAACACTCTTTAAACAACGTAAAAACGTAGATTACTACTTGTTTCCTCTAATATAGCCAATGTCTGAAAAGTAGTCTTAAGGTCTCCAAAATATCTTTATTTCAAATCAGATGTCAATTTCCTTATCCTGAGTCATTATTTTATGTCTTAGAGATATTATAATGCGAATTATAGACATTTTATTTCAAGGCCCAGTTTTCCTGAAAAACGTGGATAATAATAACCTTGAAAATCAGCGGTTTTCAGCGATATTCGGATACCAAAATATTTTTTTCCTAAAGGTATTTATAGACCCATTACGTCATTAAATTGCAATTGGTTGTTAGTATTCCTCTTCAAACAACATTAAAAAAAGAGATTATTACTTGTTTCCTCTAATACTGACAAGGTTTGAAAAGTGGTCTTACGGTCTCCAAAATATCTCTATTTTAAACCAGATGTTAAATTCGTTAACCCGAGTCATTATTATATGTCATAGAGATATTATAGTGCGAATTTAAGACATTTATTTCAAGACCCAGTCGTCCTGAAAACCGTCGATAATAACCTTCAAAATAAGAGGTTTTCAGCGATATTCGAAAACCAAAAATAATTTTTCCCTAAAGGTGTTTATAAACCCGTTAAGTCTATAAATAGCAATTGTTTTTAGTATCCCTCTTTAAACAACGTACAAAAAGAAGATTATTACTTGTTTTCTCTAATACAGACAAGGTTTGAAAAATGGTCTTAACTCTTAAGGTCTCCAAACTATCTTTATTTCAAATCAGATGACAATTTCGTTATCCTAAGTCATTATTATATGTCTTAGACAAATTACATTGCGAATTTAGAGACATATTATCTCAAGGCCCAGTTGTCCCGAAAACCGTGGATCATAACCTTGAAAATCAGCGGTTTTCAGTGATATTCTTAAACCAAAAATATTTTTTATTAAAGGTATTTATAGACCCGTTACGTCTATAAATAGCAATTGGATGTTAATATTACTCTTTAAACAACGTTAAAACAAAGATTACTACTTGTTTTCTCTATTACACACAACGTCTGAAAACTGGTCTTAAGGCCTCCAAAATATATCTATTTTAAATCAGATGACAACTTCGTTATCCCAAGTCATTATTATATGTCTTAGAGATATTATAGTGCGAATTTAAGACATTTTATTTCAAGACCCAGTTGTCCTGAAAACCGTGGATAATAACCTTAAAAATCAACGATTTTCAGTGATACTCGTAAACCAAAATTATTTTTAATTAAATATATTTATAGACCCGTTACGTTTATAAATAACAATTGGAAGTTAGTATCCCTCTTTAAACAATGTAAAAACGGAGAATACTACTTGTTTCTTCTAATACAGACAAGGTCTAAAAAGTAGTCTTAAGGTCTCCAAATTCTCTTTATTTCAAGTGAGATGTCAATTTCGTTATCCTGATTCATTATTATATGTCTTATAGATATTACAGTGCGAATTTAGAGACATTTTATTTCAAGGCCCAGTTGTCGAAAAACGTGGATAATAACCTTGAAAATCAGCGGTTTTCAGCGATATTCGTAAACCAAAAATATTTTTTTATTAAAAGTATTTATAGACCCATTACGTCTATAAATAGCAATTGGATGTTAGTATTACTCTTTAAACAACGTTAAAACAGAGATTACTACTTGTTTTCTCTAATACACACAACGTCTGAAAACTGGTCTTAAGGCCTCCAAAATATATCTATTTTAAATAAGATAACAATTTCGTTATCCCGAATCATTATTATATGTGTTAGAGATATTAATAGCGTGAGTTTAAGACATTTTATTTCAAGGCCCAGTCGTCCTGAAAACCGTGGATAATAATCTTCAAAATCAGCGGTTTTCAGCGATATTCGTAAACCAAAAATATTTTTTTATTAAAGGTATTTATAGACTCGTTACGTCTATAAATAGCAATTGGATTTTAGTATTACTCTTTAAACAACGTTAAAACAAAGATTACTACTTGTTTTCTCTAATACACACAACGTCTGAAAACTGGTCTTAAGGCCTCCAAAATATATCTATTTTAAATAAGATGACAATTTCGTTATCATGAGTCATTATTATATGTCTTAGAGATATTATAGCGCTAATTTAAGACATTTTATTTCAAGGCCCAGTTGTCCTGAAAACCGTGGATAACAATATTCAAAATCAGCTGTTTTCAGCGATATTCGTAAACCAAAAATATTTTTTCCCTAAAGGTGTTTATAAACCCGTTAAGTTTATAAATAGCAATTGGATTTTAGTATCCCTCTTTAAACAACGTAAAAATAGAAATTACTACTTGTTTTCTCTAATACAGATAAGGTTTGAAAAGTGGTTGTAAGGTCTCCAAAATATCACTATTTTAAATCAGATGCCAATTTCGTTATCCTGAGTAATTATTAGTCTTAGAGATATATAATATTGCGAATTTAGAGACATTTTATTTCAAGGCCCAGTTGTCCCGAAAACCGTGGATAATAACCTTAGGTTTTCAAAAAATTTCGAAAACCATAAATAATTTTTCCCTAAAGGTGTTTATAGACCCGTTAAGTCTATAAATAGCAACTGGTTTTAGAATCCCTCTTTAAACAACGTAAAAACAGAGATTAATACTTGTTTCCTCTAATACAATTAAAGTTTGAAAAGTGATCTTAAGGTCTCCAAAATATCACTATTTTAAATCAAATGCCAATTTCTTTATCCTGAGTAATTATTAGTCTTAGAGATATTATAGTGCGAATTTAGAGACATTTTATTTCAAGGCCCAGTTGTCCCGAAAACCGTGGATAATAACCTTAAAAATATGCGGTTTTCAGCGATATTCGGAAACCAAAAATAATTTTTCACTAAAGATGTTTATAGACCCGTTAAGTCTATAAATAGCAATTGATTTTTAGTATCCCTCTTTAAACAACGTAAAAACAAAGTTACTACTTGTTTACTCTAATACAAACAAGGTTTGAAAAATGGTCTTAAGGTCTCCAAACTATCTTTATTTAAAATCAGATGTCAATTTCGTTATCCTAATTCATTATTATATGTCTTAGAGATATTATAGTGCGAATTTAAGACATTTTATTTCAAGGCCCAGCGAAATTCGGACACCAAAAATATGTTTTCCCTAATGGTATTTATAGACCCGTTACGTCAATATATATCAATTGTGCGTTAGTATCCCTCTTTAAACAATGTAAAAACCGATATAACTACTTGTTTCCTCTAATAAATATAAAGTTTGAAAAGGTGGTCTTAACTCTTAAGGTCTCCAAAATAAAACTATTTTAAATCAAATGCCAATTTCGTTAGCCTTAGTAATTTTTAATCTTAGAGATATTATAGTGCGAATTTAGAGACATTTTATTTCAAGGCCCAGTTGTCCTGAAAACCGTGGATAATAACCTTCGGTTTTCAGCAATTTTCGGAAACCATAAATAAGTTTTCCCTAAAGGTGTTTATAGACCTGTTAAGTATATAAATAAAATTTGTATTTAGTATCCTTCTTTTAACAACGTAAAAACAAAGATTAGTAATTGTTTCCTCTAATACAGACATGGTCTTAAAAGTGGTCTTAGCTCTTAAGGTCTCTAAACTATCTTTATTTTAAATCAGATGCCAATTTCGTTATTCTGAGTCATTATTTTATGTCTTAAAGATATTACAGTGCGAATTTAAAGACTTGTTACTTCTATAAATTAGCGGTTTTCAGCGATATTCGGAAACCAAAAACATTTTTTTCCTAAAGGTATTTATAGACCTGTTACTTCTATAAATAACAATTGGATGTTATTATCTCTCTTTAAACAACGTAAAAAAACGACTATACTTCTTGTTTCCTCTGATATATACAAGGTCTGAAAAGTGGTCTTAAGATCTCCAAACTATCTTTATTTCAAATTAGATGCCAATTTCGTTATCCTGAGTCATTATTATATGTCTTACAGATATTAAAGTGCAAATTTAAAGATATTTTATTTCAATGCCTAGTTGTCCCGAAAACCGTGGATAAAACCTTGAGAATCAGCGGTTTTCAGCAATATTCGGAAACCAAAAATAGTTTTTCCCTAAAGTTATTTATAGACCCGTTACGTCTATAAATAGCAATTAGATGTTATTATTCCTCGTAAACAACGTAAAAACATATAATACATCTGGTTTCCTCTAGTACAGACAAAGTTTGAAAAGTGGTCTTAAGTTATCCAAAATATCTTATTTCATATCAGATGACAATTTTGTTATCCTGAGTCATTATTATATGACTTAGAGATATTACATTGCGAATTTATAAACATTTTTTTTCAAGGCCAAGTTTTCCCGAAAACCGTGGATAATAACCTTTAAAATCAGCGGTTTCAGCGATATTCGGAATACAAAAATAATTTTTCCCTAAAGGTATTTATAGACCCGTTATGTCTATAAATAGCAATTGGATGTTAGTATACCTCTTTAAACAACGTAAAAACGGAGAATAATACTTGTTTTCTCTAATACACACAATGTCTAATAAGTGGTCCTAAAGTAGGAATTTAAAGACATATATTTCAAATTATCTTTATTTCAAATTAGATGAAAATTTAGTTATCCTGAGTCTTTATTATATATTTTAGAGATATTACAGTGAGAATTTAAAGACATTTATTTCCAGGCCCAGTTGTCCTGAAAATAATGGATAATAACTTTCAAAATCAACGATTTTCAGCAATATTCGGAAACCAAAAATATTTTTTATTAAACGTATCTATAGACCCGTTACGTTTATAAATAGCAATTGAATGTAAGAATTCCTATTTAAACAACGTAAAAACAGAGATTGCTACTTGTTTTCTCTAATACAGACAATGTGTGAAAAGTGGTCTTAAGGTCTCAAACTATCTTTATTTCAAATCAGATGCCACTTTCGTTATTCTGATTCATTATTATAAGTCTTAGAGATATTACAACGCGAATTTAGAGACATTTTATTTCAAGGCCCAAATGTCTCGAAAAACGTGGATAATAACCTTGAAAATCAGCGCTTTTCAGCGATATTCGGAAAGAAAAAATATTTTTTTCCTAAAGGTATTTATAGACCTGTTACGTCTATAAATAACATTTGGATGTTACTATCACTCTTTAAACAACGTCAAAACAGAGAATAATTCTTGTTTCCTCTGATATAAAAAGGTTTGAAAAGTGGTCTTAAGATCTCCTAACTATCTTTATTTTAAATCAGATGTCAATTACGTTATCTTGAGTCATTATTATATGTCTTAGAGATATTACATTGCGAATTTAGAGACATATTTTTTCAAGGCACAGCTGTCCCCAAATTTGTAAAAACAGAGAATAATACTTGTATTCTCTAATTCACACAATGTCTGAAAAGTGGTCCTAAAGCTTTCAAACTATCTTTATTTCAAATTAGATGCAAATTTCGTTATCCTGCGTCATTATTATATGTTTTAGAGATATTATCGTGCGAATTTAAACCATTTATTTAAAAGCCCAGTTGTCCTGAAAATTGTGGATAATAACCTTCAAAATCAACGATTTTCAGCAATATTCGGAAACCAAAAATATTTTTTTATTAAAGGTATCTATAGACCCGTTACGTTTATAAATAGTAATTGGATGTTAGTATTTCTCTTTAAACAACTTAAAAACAGAGATTACTACTTATTTCCTCTAATACAGACAAGGTCTGAAAAGTGGTTTTAAGGTCTCAAACTATCTTTATTTAAAATCAGATGCCAATTTCGATATTCTGAGTCATTATTATATGTCTTAGAGATATTTCAGTACGAATTTATAGACATTTTATTTAAAGGCCAAGTGGTCCCGAAAAACGTGAATAATAACCTTGAAAATCAGCGGTTTTCAGCGATATTCGAAACAAAAAATATTTTTTCCCTAAAGGTATTTATAGACCCGTTACGTGTATAAATAACAATTGGATGTTAGTATACCTCTTTAAAAGAACGTAAAAACGGAGAATAATACTTGTTTTCTCTAATAAAGACAATGTCTGAAAAGTGGTTCTAAAGTGTCCAAACTATCTTTATTTCAAATCAGATGCTAATTTCGTTATCCTGTGTCATTATTAAATATCTTAGAGATATTACAGTGCGAATTTAGGGAAATTTTATTTCAATGCCCAGTTGTCCCGAAAACCGTGGATAATAACCTTGAAAATCAGCGGTTTTCAGCGATATTCGGAAACCAAAAATATTTTTTCCCTAAAGTTATTTATAGACTCCTTACGTCTATAAATAGCAATTGGATATTAGTATTCCTCGTAAATAACGTAAAAACAAAGAATACTTCTTGTTTCTAGACAAGGTCGGAAAAGTGGTATAAGTTCTCCAAAATATATTTATTTTATATTAGATGACAATTTAATTATCATGAGTCATTATTATATGTCATACAGATATTACATTGCGAATTTAGAGACATATTTTTTCAAGGCACAGTTGTCCCGAAAACCGTAAAAACGGAGAATAATACTTGTATTCTCTAATTCACACAATGTCTGAAAAGTGGTCCTAAAGTTTTCAAACTATTTTTATTTCAAATCAGATGCAAATTTCGTTATCCTGCGTCATTATTATATGCTTAAGAGATATTACCGTGCGAATTTAAACCATTTATTTAATAGCTCAGTTGTCCTGAAAATTGTGGATAATAACCTTCAAAATCAACGATTTTCAGCAATATTCGGAAACCAAAAATATTTTTTTATTAAAGGTATCTATTGACCCGTTACGTTTATAAATATTAATTGGATGTTAGTATTTCTCTTTAAACAACTTAAAAACAGAGATTACTACTTATTTCCTCTAATACAGACAAGGTCTGAAAAGTGGTTTTAAGGTCTCAAACTATCTATATTTCAAATCAGATGCCAATTTCGTTATTCTGAGTCATTATTATATGTCTGAGAGATATTTCAGTACGAATTTAGAGACATTTTATTTAAAGGCCAAGTGGTCCCGAAAAACGTGAATAATAACCTTGAAAATCAGCGGTTTTCAGCGATATTCGGAAACAAACATTTTTTTTTCCCTACAGGTATTTATAAACCTGTTACGTGTATAAAGAACAATTGGATGTTCTTTAAAAGAACGTAAAAATGGAGAATAATACTTGTTTTCTCTAATAAAGACAATGTCTGAAAAGTGGTTCTAAAGTGTCCAAACTATCTTTATTTCAAATCAGATGTTAATTTCGTTATCCTGAGTCATTATTATTTGTCTTAGAGATATTACAGTGCGAATTTAGAGACATTTTATTTCAAGGCCCAGTTGTCTTGAAAATCGTGGATAAAAACCTTGAAAATCAGTGGTTTTCAGCGATATTCGGAAACCAAAAATATTTTTTTCCTAAAGGTATTTATAGACATGTTATGTCTATAAATAACAATTGGATGTTCTTATCCCTCTTTAAACAACGTAAAGACAGAGAATACTTCTTGTTTCTTCTGATATAAACAAAGTATGAAAAGTGGTCTTAAGGTCTCCAAACTATCTTTATTTCAAATCAGATGCAAACTTCGTTATCCTGAGTCATTATTATATTACTTAGATATATTAAAGTGCAAATTTAGAGAAATTTTATTTCAATGCCCTGTTGTCCCGATAACCGTGGATAATAACCTTGAAAATCAGCGGTTTTCAGTGATATTCAGAAAACAAAAATGTTTTTCCCTAAAGTTAATTATAGACCCGTTACGTCTATAAATAGCAATTGGATGTTATTATTCCTCGTAAATACCGTAAAAACAGAGAATATTTCTTGATTCCAGACAAAGTCTGAAAAGTGGTCTTAAGTTCTCCAAAAAATCTTTATTTTATATCAGATAACAATTTCGTTATCCTGAGTCATTATTATATGTCATAGAGATATTACATTGCGAATTTAGAGACATTTTTTTTCAAGGCCCAGTTGTCCCGAAAACCGTGGATAATAACCTTTAAAATCAACGGTTTCAGCGATACTCGGAATTCAAAAATATTTTTTCCCTAAAGGATTTTATAGACTCGTTACGTCTATAAATAGCAATTGGATGTTAGTATACCTCTTTAAACAGCGTAAAAACGGAGAATAATACTTGTTTTCTCTAGTAAACACAATGGTTGAAAGTGGTCCTAAAGTCTCCAAACTATCTTTATTTTAAACCAGATGCAAATTTCGTTATCCTGAGTCATTGTTATATGTTTTAGAGATATTACAGTGCGAATTTAGAGACATTTATTTTAAGGACCAGTTATCCTGAAAATCGTGGATAATAACCTTCAAAATCAACGATTTTCAGCAATATTCTGAAACCAAAAATATTTTTTATTAAAGGTATCTATAGACCCGTTACGCTTATAAATAGCAATTGGATGTTATTATTCCTCTTTAAACAACGTAAAAACAGAGATTACTACTTGTTTCCTGTAATACAGAAAAGATGTGAAAAGTGGTCTTAAAGTCTCAAACTATCTTTATTTCAAATCAAATGTCAATTTTGTTATTCTGAGTAATTATTATATGTCTTAGATATATTACAGTGCGAATTTTGTGACATTTTATTTTAAGGCCCAGTTGTCCCGAAAAACGTGCATAATAACCTTGAAAATCAGCGGTTTTTAGCGATATTCGGAAAACAAAAATAATTTTTTCCTAAAGGTATTTATAGACCTGTTAATCTGTTATGTCTATAAATAACAATTGAATTTTATTATCTCTCCTTAAACAACGTAAAAACAGAGGAAATAACAATTGTCTCTAAATTCGCACTGTAATATCTCTAAGACATTACGTCTATAAATAACATCCAAAAACATTTTTTTCCTAAAGGTATTTATAGACCTGTTACTTTTATAAATAACAATTGGATATTATTATCCCTCTTTAAACAACGTAAATAACGAGATTATTTCTTGTTTCCTCTGATATATACAAGGTCTGAAAAGTGGTCTTAAGATCTCCAAACTATCTTTATTTCAAATCAGATGCCAATTTCGTTATCCTGAGTCATTATAATATGTCTAAGAGATATTAAAGTGCGAATTTGGAGAAGTTTTATTTCAATGCCCAGTTGTCCCGAAAACCGTGGATAATAACCTTGAAAATCAGCGGTTTTCAGCTATATTCGGAAACCAAAAATATTTTTTCCCTAAAGTTATTTATAGACCCGTTACGTCTATAAATAGCAATTGATTGTTATTATTCCTCGTAAACAACGTAAAAACAGAGAATATTTCTTGATTCCAAACAAGGTCTGAAAAGTGGTCTTAACTCATAAGTTCTACAAAATATCTTTATTTTATATCAGATAACAATTTCATTATCATGAGTCATTATTATATGTCTTAGAGATATTACATTGCGAATTTCGAGACATATTTTTTCAAGGCCCAATTGTCCCGAAAACCGTGGATAATAACCTTTAAAATCAGCGGTTTCAGCGATATTCTGAATTCAAAAATATGTTTTGCCTAAAGGTATTTATAGACCCGTTATGTCTATAAATAACAATTGTATGTTATTATACCTCTTTAAACAACGTAAAAACGGAGAATAATAGTTGTATTCTCTAATTCACACAATGTTTGAAAAGTGGTCCTATAGTTTTCAAACTATTTTTTTTCAAATCAGATGCAAATTTCGTTATCCTGCTTCATTATTATATGTTTTAAAGATATTACGGTGCGAATTTAGAGACATTTATTTCATAGCCCAGTTGTCCTGAAAATCGTGGATAATAACCTTCAAAATCAACAATTTTCAGCAATATTCGGAAACAAAAAATATTTGTTATTAAAGGTATCTATAGACCCGTTACGTTTATAAATAATAATTGGTTGTTAGTATTTCTCTTTAAACAACTTAAAAACAGAGATTACTACATATTTCTCTAATACAGACAAGGTCTGAAAAGTGGTCTTAAGGTCTCAAACTATGTTTATTTCAAATCAGATGCCAATTTCGTTATTCTGAGTCATTATTATATGTCTTAGAGATTTTTCAATACGAATTTAGAGACATTTTATTACAGACCCAGTTGTCCCGAAAAACGTGAATAATAACCTTGAAAATCAGCGGTTTTCAGCGATATTCGAAAATTTTTTTTTTTTTTCCCTAAAGGTATTTATAGACCCGTTACGTGTATAAATAATAATTGGATGTTAGTATACCTCTTTAAAAGACCGTAAAAACGGAGAATAATACTTGTTTTCTCTAATAAAGACAATGTCTGAAAAGTGGTTCTAAAATGTTCAAACTATATTTATTTCAAATCAGATGCAAATTTCGTTATCCTGAGTCATTATTATATGTCTTAGATATATTACAGTGCGAATTTAGAGACATTTTATTTCAAGTCTCAGTTGTCTTGAAAATCGTGGATAATAACCTTGAAAATCAGTGGTTTTCAGCGATATTCGGAAACCAAAAATATTTTTTTCCTAAAGGTATTTATAGACCTGTTACGTCTATAACTAACAATTGGATTTTATTATCCCTCTTTAAACAACGTAAAAACAGAGAATACTTCTTGTTTACTCAGATATAAACAAGGTATGAAAAGTGGTCTTAAGGTCTCCAAACTATCTTTATTTGAAATCAGATGCAAATTTCGTTATCTTGAGTCATTATTTTATGTCTTAGAGATATTAAAGTGGAAATTTAGAGGAATTTTATTTCAATGCCCTGTTGTCCCGAAAACCGTGGATAACCTTGAAAATCAGCGGTTTTCAGCGATATTCGAAAACAAAAAATATTTTTTCCCTAAAGTTATTTATAGACCTGTTACGTCTATAAATAGCAATTAGATGTTAGTATTCCTCGTAAAAACCGTAAAAACGGAGAATAATTCTTGTTTCCAATGAATCCCGTCCTAGTTCTCAAGAATTTCGTGGCACCGAGCGTGGAACAGGCGTGCGACTGTGCGAGCGAAGAGCGAGGCGAGCCTAAGGCGGGGAAGAAAGAGCAGGTAAAGAGCCCGAGGAACTTTTATACTGAAAAGTGGTCTTAAGTTCTCTAAAATATCTTTATTTCATACCAGATGACAATTTCGTTATCCTGAGTCATTATTATATGTCTTAGAGATATTAAATTCCGCATTTAAAGACATTGTTTTTCAAGGCCTAGTTGTCCCGAAAACCGTGGATAATAACCTTTAAAATCAACGGTTTCAGCGATATTCGGAATTCAAAAATATTTTTCCCTATAGGATTTTATAGACCCGTTACGTCTATAAATAGCAATTTTATGTTAGTATACCTTTTTAAACAACGTAAAAACGGAGAATAATACTTGTTTTCTCTAGTTAACACAATGTCTAAAAAGTGGTCCAGAAGTCTCCAATCTATCTTTATTTCAAATCAAATGCAAATTTCGTTATCTTGAGTCATTATTATATGTTTTAGAGATATTACAGTGCGAATTTAGAGACATTTATTTCAAGGCCCAGTTATCCTGAAAATCGTGGATAATAACCTTCAAAATCAACGATTTTCAGCAATATTCGGAAACCAAAACTATTTTTTATTAAAGGTATCTATAGACACGTTACGTTTATAAATAACAATTAGATGTTAGTATTCCTCTTTAAACAACGTAAAAACAGAGATTACTACTTGGTTCCTTTAATACAGAAAAGGTGTGAAAAGTGGTCTTAAGGTCTCAAACTATCTTTATTTCAAATCAGATATCAATTTCGTTATTCTGAGTCATTATTATATGTCTTAGAGATATTAAAGTGCAAATTTTGATACATTTTATTTTAAGGCCCAGTTGTCCCGAAAAACGTGGATAATAACCTTGAAAATCAGCGGTTTTCAGCGATATTCGGAAACCAAAAATACTTTTTTTCAAAAGGTATTTATAGACCTGTTACGTCTATAATTAACAATTGGATTTTATTATCCCTCTTTAAACAACGTAAAAACAGAGGAAGCAACAATTGTCTCTAAATTCGCACTGTAATATCTCTAAGACATTACGTCTAAAACTAACATCCAAAAACATTTTTTTCCTAAAGGTATTTATAGACCTGTTACTCTATAAATAACAATTGAATGTTATTATCCCTCTTTAAACAACGTAAAAAACGAGAATACTTCTTGTTTCCTTTGATATAAACAAGGTCTGAAAGATGTTAGTATACTTCTTTAAAAAACGTAAAAACGGAGAATAATACTTGTTTTCTCTAATACACACAATGTCTAAAAAGGGTCCTAAAGTGCGAATTTAAAGACATTTATTTCAAATTATCTTTATTTCAAATTAGATGCAAATTTCGTTATCCTAACTCTTTATTATATATTTTAGAGATATTACTGTGAGAATTTAAAGACATTTATTTCAAGGCACAGTTGTCCTGAAAATCGTGGATAATAACCTTCAAAATCAACGATTTTCAGCAATATTCGGAAATCAAAAATATTTTTTTATTAAAGGTATCTATAGACCCGTTACGTTTATTAATAGCATTTGGATGTTAGTATTCCTCTTTAAACAACTTAAAAACAGAGATTACTTCTTGTTTCCTCTAATACAGACAAGGTGTGAACAGTGGTCTTAAGATCTCAAAATATCTTTATTTCAAATCAGATGCCACTTTCGTTATTCTGAGTCATTATTATATGTCTTAGAGATATTACAACGCAAATTTATAGACATTTTATTTCAAGGCTGTAACACCCGGAAATGTACCCTATTTTTCTAGTAAAAATATTTTACAGTTACTTTTCAGTGAAATATAGTTTTAATCGTAAATTTAATTTTCCGAGTCGAATTTAGAATTTCCGAGTTCGTATTTGGAATTTCCGCGAGATTCCATGAGAATCCCGTCTTAAGGCGAGTTTGACTTTTATTGACTTTTCCTCATACATACTCATACTCCCTTAACCTATTTCTCATTCACCCAAACACAAATTCAACCTTACTTCTTCCTTAAGCAAAACCAAAGAAACCCTTGCCTCCATAATCTTTCCGATCTTAAAATCATCGTAGCTCATTCGTTCTTTGCTTAAATTCACGTAAGTTCGTCTCATTCTTCCCCTCTTACCTTCCTCTATCCGTATTGATAATAAAAGTATCGTCTTTCTCGCTTTTCAAACTTTCCGTCTTTCTCAAGATGAATTTTATTCATCTTTTATGATCTATTTGTAGGTGGTGACCTCCAAGATCCCGACAAAGACTATTTCCTAATGGAAGAGGAGCTTGACGAGTAGTGAATACGCATAAAGGTAACGGTGAAGGGTTACTCGGTATCATTTACGTGTTTTACATGCTTTATATGCTAGAAATCGTATTTAGAATACGATTAGAAGCTTAGGAATCATGTTATGAATGATGATTGTTGTTATTTGATGATTGTTGATGATGAATATTGATTGTTGATAATTATTAAAGTGAATTATGAGAATTGGAAATGATAAGGATGATGTATGTTGCTCACGGGTGAAGAGGTGCTCCCAGCCGGGTGACCGACCGCCGGTCTGCCCACCGGCTGGGAACACATCAGTAAGGGTCTTGTGATTTTTGTATAGAGGTGTTCCTGGCCGGGTGCCCGGCCGCCAGCCCCCTGACCGGCCTGGAACACATGCCCTGTTTTCTATGATTTTTGGGTTTTGGCTTGAAGCGCGAGCCGGGGTACCGGCCGGCACTACGGTTGTATGTTTTTCCTATGATTTCTAAAACTCGTAATTTATAATAGTTCGCATGATTCGTTTATCGTATAATTTTACGTAGTGACTTATAATATTCATGTTTTGGATATTTGATATTTCATTCGCTTGTATCACATTTGTTGTGACGGTTTTTGCTATGTCCCACTATGAGTCGGTTTTTACAAATGATACGGTTTGAGCACTATTTTGTCTTGGGCTTTGTACTCTCATTCCCTTGGCTACCTTCCCGTTCGTAAGGCTGGAATGTCGGAACGGAGAGGTATCCTACTGCTTAAATGCATGTGTAGTGGGCATACGACGACGTTGTTGGGAGTTGAACGCTTTGCTTTGATCGACCCGGCCGTCAAATGTTGTGTACTTGCGAGGTCGTGTTATTTTTGCATGTAGCGTACCGCTTGTTATTGGCTTGAGCTCTTTTCCGCCTGCTTTCGTGAATTGATCTAACCGAATTTGGGGTACTCGACGTCAATGATTGACCGAGTCCTTGGATGCGAAATGTCATCGCATGTCGAATCGGAACTGGTTTATTCCGAGAGTTTGGCCAGGTTTAACTAGGACCGGATATTTATATCGTCGTGCTACCAGGAGGAAATTAGTCTACATATACGAAATGTCATCGTGTATGCGTTCAGGGAAATGCTTATCTCGTGGATGCCTTTTAATCATACTTGTCATGTACACGATGCTAGTGCGTTTCATTTACCGTGAGAGATGTCGTCTTTGTGTCGTCGTTCTTGAATGCGTGATTTCATGATATTATTCATGGTCATTGCATGATTGGCACTACAACAAACCAACCATTTCGTGGCGATCATATAAGCTTTTCATGGCGATTATATTCGCCGCGATAAGTTATCCCATCGATTGGATAATCGATACAGTAGGCAACGTTGCCGTAGGTTTTCATGGCGATTATTCTGATCGCTGGGTCAAGTCACTAAAAACGACACGAAAAACTGTGACTTTTGGTGGCGGTTTTTGTGGCGAATATATTCGATATGATACGATTGTTTATTTCATGCATTTAAAGTCAAATGTGTCAATTGTATCCGACACGATATAGATATAAAACGCAACGATTATCGAGTTATGGTAACGATTTGTTTCGATACGAAATGTCTAATCATTTGCTCTCTTATTCGAATTATGTCAATTACAATCGATGCGATATGTATTATGTTAAACCATATATTAGGAGGTTTGATGTCAATTATTTTATCCAAAAATCAATGATAATGTAAATTTAAGAAGACAAATAGAATAAATCATCGAACTTTTTTATTAAACCCATAAACCTCAAAAATTGAGTATCAAACATTCATTAAAATAAATTAAATAATTCAAATTAATTGCAAATGAGACATAGCTAAAAAAAATATACAAGTCTTCGCCTATCATTAGTTGCTCTTCAAACTCTTTTTTCCTAGAAGTAGTTGTGCCTCGAGAAACTGCATTAAGTCAATAAATAAAAATTGAGTTAGTCCAAATCCTGGCGCCCATTTATGATAGACCATAATAATACAAGATTCGTGGTATATACAATCACTACTTTACCTTTGATGCAAGTTTCTTTTGGCACACTTAACTAAATATCGTGCATTAGCCACTTGAGTTACTAGAATCCTGTATGAGTATTTAAACGGCAATCAATAAATTATGAATTTCTAATAAGATTAAAATTACAAAACAATGTAAGCTAGGTAGATGCTACTCTATGCAATATAATTAATTAAGCATATCATTGGGTAGGAACACTTTTCACATATATGTAAGTTACAACTAGTAGCCATTATTCATCAGCACATCATAACTATGAAAGCCAACATCATTATCTAAAAGCATGAATTAAGAACTTACAGTTTCATCAGGGGTACTTTTTGAATATGGTCCTCTTGCTTTAGCCGCTCTAGCAGTGAAGAGACCTACTAATTCCTGGATAAGAGACTCAAGGCGGTCTTGCTTCTCCAAAACCCTTTTTATTTCTGTTTCACTTTTTTCTTTTACCTTCTGCAACTCTTCAGAATGTTTTTGTTCCATTACACTCATAGTGTTAAAGAGGTTGTTAACCAACTCACTAGAGACTTCATTACTTTCCATTGAGTTTGATGATCTATGTGCATCAGATGTTCCCCACAATTTGGTGGCACATACGTTGCCTCCAACTCCACGTACACGTCCGCGCCTTTCTTCCTTTCCTATAACTTGATCAAATATATCTCCTTTCCATGCAATCTTTCCATCCATTTTCTCTATGCCATTTGGTAACTCATCCAATTTTTCCTTCATTGACTCCTGGTGTTATGCAAATAGCTATTGGCGTTAACGATAAAATCTAAAAACTTGCGAAAACTCTATAAAAGCGACTTAAATAAATACTTACAATTGCTTTTGCTGACTCCTCATCAAGTTTCCTTTTGTCTCTCGTTTTTCTATCTTTGTGTGTATCAATGAAAATTTGTGCGCGGCTTGGCTCAACACCATCAATTGTCTAAGGATTAGTGAAAAATCAATCATTTATTCCAGTACAAATCTAATAAAAAGGAGAAGAATATAATAATAAACATGTAGTTATTTTAGATAACATTGGCTTTACCTTATCAGCTCTTAGCTGTGCAAAACTTCGTCTCCCTGCACAATGAGGCATGTTTTGATTTTTTTGATTTATCCTATTAATAGTTGCACGTCTCTGTGCACATTCAGATTTTTATGTTAATAACAAAATTCAACTACTTTACAGTTGTTTAAAAAAAACATGTCAAATTTATTCTCTTAAATAAAAAATAATTACACCTTTGTTTTATCTTGATCCCAGTATGAAATTAGTTTCAACCATTGATCTTTTGGAACACGGGGAGGCTTTGCATTCACCAAATTTGATCGATTGTGTTTATTTGGCTCATAGTACATAGCTTTCAGTTCTCCTCTAAAATCTTTGACTGTTCTTCCTAAGGCCTTTAAAATATGCTCTTCCCCAATACGTGGGAATGTGAATCGCAGCTACATTAAAACAACTCTTTAAAACAGATTATCAATAAATATAAATATCAATTATTGTAAGTTAACTCAAATTTATACCTTTATCTCGTTCATACATCTATCTTTGTACTCCTTTGGAACAAGCCTCCAGTCGGAATAGCCTTGTGGTGCCAGTTCAGGAATTCTCCCAATTGTACCAATAAAGCTAGACAAAGTGGTAGAATCGTCTCCATAAGGTTGACCTTGCTTGTTAAACTTCACAACCCATTTTTCGTCCGGTGGTTGATTCCAAATATCAGTTAGAATAGTTGGTCCTCTACATTTTACTGTTGGTTAACCAAAGATTATTAATATTAAAACACAAAACTACATGAAACTATGGAATGAACTAAAATAATACTAAAAAAAATATGCTTGACATAACATTTACCCGAGCGTTCAGCTATATCAGACTCATCATGATGAATCTCAGTAGAAGACCTTAATGACCTTGAGAATTCAAATGAAGACGGTATTTGCGTTTGACCATTTAAATCATCTCTTGTGTTACTCCCTTCATTACCAACATTTGAGTTCATGTTACGTCCTTCTTCAGTATTGGAAGAAGTATTTGTATGAGATTGTACATCTTCAAAATTGAAAGAAGTGTTTTCTAACACTCTAATTCTTGTTAAACGTCTTCGCTTTGTCATGATAACCTAGAAAACACATCAAGCATACTATTAAAGTATTATGAAATATAAAAATGTAAATGAAAATGAAACAATTAGTAATTGGAAATACGTACAAATACCTTTTTGCGAGATAATAATATCATTACCTCACGATTGTAGATAAACTTTATTGTCAAGTTCACCAACATAGAAATATGAAAACAAGCACTTTATTGTGCATTGATATATATAGAATAGTAAAACTCCACACAACACATCAAAAAGTTAAGAAAAATACGAACTTAATAGCTTGATAGAAAAAAATCACCAAATATACTAATAATACCAATATTATAGACGGAAAGAAGTATATGCATTGTTTCTAGAACAAAGGCGGAAAATATTCTAATGTTCATTTATCATCAACATAAGTTCCTTCTACACCAGACATGTCAATATCCAAATCAAAGATATCTTCCATTGTTCCTGAGAGGGAGTTGTCTTCAATATCCAAATCGATCTCAGCATTATCATCCCCTAACTCAAAAGCCCCCCTAGGCTTTATCGACCTTGGAATAAGCCAATCAGAATTTTTTCCGTCTTGTACATATATAACCTGATCAGCTTGAGAAGCAAACACAAATGGCTCATCACTAACCCGATCTCCAGTATGTATACAATGGGAAAAATTAACTAGAGTGAATCCTAACTCGTCATTCTTTAAACCGCTACTACTATGAATATTGACCCAATCACACCTAAACATAGGTATCCTAAATTTACTGTAAAAATTCAGCTCGATGATATCTGTTAAGATACCATAATATATTACATCTCCTGAAATAGGGTTTTTATCCTTAGAGCTGGCATAACTTTGCGTCTTTGCTACAACTTTCACTCCGCTATTTTGTGTAGTCTTATTCTTCTCATATTCTTTAGTCCGAAATCTATAACCATTTTTCAAATCAAACGCATGAAATCGTCTTGCCATAGGCAATGGACCTTGTGCAAGTAACTTAACATCTTCAGTAAATCTTATGTCACTCTTGTTGTCAGGATCATTGACCTAATACATTAAAGGAAAAAGAATTCAACGTAATTAAAGTATGTAAGAATAAAAATTATTAGTTCAGCAAACTAAGAGTTATTAAATACTCACGAATGTTTTCAACCAGTCTACAAATTCTTCGCTATGCATACGATCTTGGACATGCTGGCTCAAGCGATTACGTCTATGTATTCTTTTGAGATACGATATATGTTCCCTACATTTGTTATTTTTATTTAAAAAGTTTAGAAACATTTGAAAAATATTGTTCAGGAAAAAAACGCCAGAGCAAATAAAAAAATCATACTCTCTTAAAGAGTCAATTTCCTTGCAATCGCAATTGAAAAGCACATATCGATGTGCTTGTATTCTTGTCTTCTCATCCATCATAAAACCTTCAACCCTCCCATAAGGTTGGCCAATAAATGGAAAAAGATGCGATTCTTGGCTATTTTCATGATCATAGCTAGAATGAGCATTGTGTCTATCAGAGCGATTACTTATGTTTTCACCTCCTTCCAAGTACTGTGAGCAAAATGCTATACATTCTTGTATTAGATAAGTTTCAGCTATTGATCCCTCAGGACGTGCTTTATTCCCAACATACGACTTGAGGGTAGATAAGTACCTAAAAACACTAATTTGTTAAAGTTGTCTCTTATTATTACACACTAGTATTGAAAATAAAATAGATGTACTTACCTCTCAATAGGGTACATCCAACGATATTGAACCGGGCCACCAATTTTAGCTTCAGCAGCCAAATGAACAACCAAATGCACCATAATAGTAAAGAATGTTGGTGGAAAAAGTTTTTCCAGGTTACAAAGAATCGTAGAAATCTTAGTGTCTAGTCGATCAAGTTCACTAGTGTAAAGTGTTTTTGAACATAAGGCTCGAAAAAAGTCACACAACTCAATTAAAACTGATGCTACTTTTTCATGTAAGCACTCTCTCATTGAAAGAGGTAACATTAGTTGCATTAGAACGTGACAATCATGACTTTTTAACCCGGACAACTTTCGTTTATGTACACAACGAGAAATATTTGATGCGTACCCATCTGGAAATTTGACATTCTGAAGTACCTCACAAAATCGATCTTTTGCTTGATTGCTCAAACTGTAAGGTGCAGGAGGCAAAAAAAATCTTGAATTCCCTTTAGCTTGAGGCCATAAATGTTTCCTCACCCCGATTTCTTGTAGAGTCTGACGAGCTTTCAAGTTATCTTTTGACTTTTCAGGGACATTCAGCAATGTGTTGATTAAATTATCACACACATTTTTTTCAATGTGCATAACATCAAGGTTATGGCGCAACAAATTGTGTTCCCTGTATGGAAGATCAAAGAATATACTTTTCTTTTTCCATGTCTTAGGTTCTACCCCACATAGATGATCATTAGTTGTCTTACCAAGCGTAAATTTGATATTCTCTAATTGTTGTAACACCATTGAACCTGATGGTGGTTTAGGGGAATGCCTAAATTCTTTTGTGTTATCAAAAGATTTCTCATCAAAACGATAATTATGTGAAGGATCTAAAAACCTTCGATGCCCCATATAACAAACCTTTCCACTATACTTATATCGCTTTGACCATTTATCAGCATTACAGCAAGGACAAGCATTATATCCATATACACACCACCCAGACAAGTTACCATATGCTGGAAAATCATTTATAGTCCAACTGAGTGCAACACGTAACTGAAAACTTTTATTTTCAAACACATCATACGTCTTCACTCCTACCTCCCAAAGCTCTTTCAATTCACTAATTAAAGGTTGTAAGTATATATCTATATCATTTCCAGGAGATTTAGGACCTGGAATAAGTGTGGAAAGGATAATGTACGGCTTTTTCATGCATAACCAAGGAGGCAAATTATATATCACAAGAAGTACAGGCCACGTGGTGTAGGTACTTCGCATTTCTGCAAATGGATTAAAACCATCACTAGCTAAGCCTAATCTAATATTTCGAGGATCGGCGGCAAATGACGGATATCGAGCATCAAAAATTTTCCATGCTTCTGAATCCGCTGGATGTCTTAAAACGCCATCCTCTTTTGGCCGATCCTTGTCATGCCATCGCATAAGTTCAGCTGTTGTAGTTGACATGAACAATCTTTGAAGTCTTGGTTTTAAAGGAAAATACCTAATAACTTTGACAGGAATTTTCTTTTCTTTACTTGTCTTTTTTTTGTTTGGCTTAGAGGTTGATGCATTCAGACTAGACTCACTTGAGGTTTTCCAACGAGATGCACCACACACTGTACACTTATCGTGACTAACAGTTTTTTTCCAGAAAAGCATGCAGTCATTTAGACATGCATCTATTTTCTCGTACTTGAGTGTTAATTTATCTATAACTTTCTTTGTTTCATAAATTGTGTCCGGAATTGTTGCACCTTCAGGAAGAGCCTTTTTAAATATCTCAAGTAACTCAGTAAATGACTTGTCAGACCATCCAAAACTACATTTGACATTGTAAAGATGCAGAATGAATGAAAGCTTAGAATACCTTTTACACCCAGGATACAACTCCAACTTAGCATCTTGTAACAACTTGTTAAACATATCTAAATCTGAATGGTGTGACTCGACTGCCTCCTCCCTTATATCACTTATACTGAAATCTTGATCAAACTGGTCATAATTATTAGAAATTGGAGTATCACTAGTGGTTCTAACAGTATCCTTAGAAGTATTGTCATGAATTCCGTAAGCATCCTCCAACATTTCTATCATCCTATCATGAACACTAATAGTGGAACGTTGATCATCTTGAGGAGATACAGATTTTGACCCAAAATCAAAGTCATCATACCATTTCTCAAAATCACGCATAGGTCCTTTTATTACTAAATGGTCATAAACGTCTTTCTCACTACAACGATGATATCGTACACATCCTGAACAAGGACATGCTATTGTTTTATCTTCACTAGGCGTTTTTTCAAAAGCATATTTTACAAACTTGGTCAATCCCGTTAAATATTCAGAGCTTCCAAGATCATAATCTGACCAAATTTTACGCTTTCGACTACCCATTATGATTATCTGTTATAGGAAAAAAAGGTTCAAATTACTTAGTAAAAGAAAATAATCTCCTTGACAGCTAATAGACAAGGTTACATATTGACGTCTAAGCGCTACATACATTAGAATCTTAATCCTTTTTTGGTTTTTCAATGAACCCATTTCCTATTAGAGATAAAATTCAGAGAGTAATTCCTAAATAAAATCTAAAATTCTACCATACACTTAAGCCTAATCAGACATCATCGTAGATTGTTGTAAAGACACTAAAGCCTAATCAAACAACCAGTAATTGCTTAAGACGAGTCAAATACTACTAGATGATGATAACGATGACATTTTTTGGGATTTTCTAGGCAACAAGTGGGGTGATTGGTTATGTAATTGACCCGTCTTAAGCTTAAGACGAATAATGGCTGTCTTAAATGAGAATTTGTGTCGGAACAATATGATAGTCCTTTAGAAACAAGATATTCGTATGAAGTATTAAATAATATACACAAGTGGAAACCAAAATATGATCAATCAACTAACACTAAAAGCCAAAACAAATAACTTCAGGTGAAAAAAAGCAAAAGGAAATTTGACAATCAACCATAAGATGAACTAATCAGAATCAACTAATCTGTTTATTAGCAAAGTAAACGATAAGTTATCAAAATCCTTAACACAGAAATTTATCGAAACTCAATTCCTTATTATCGATTTAAATTATTTCAAAAAATCTAATTCCAAATATGCAGAGAAACCAATCAATAATTTTAATCATACAACTTTTATTAAAAATAATGACTTCTACACCCCAGCCTAAGCTAAACAAACATTAGTTTATCATGTGTTAACCTCCGAAAAACGTTAATCTAACTATGCACAAACTGGATATATGATGAAATAAAAAGGTAATTAATTTAAAGAGACTATTACAAGAGATACATAATAAGAGATAAGAAAATAGAGAGATCGAAAGTGATAAATAAAGTACCTGAATCAATCAACAATTAGAGACAATCCGGTGTGGTGGGAGTACGGCGATGTGGTGCGCAGTTTAGCGGGTGATGATGAACAATATTTCTTAAATAAACACTACTACAAATACAGGCAATAACAACGCCCCATCAACAACGCATACTCACGAAAATAAAGAAAAACCGTTGTAAAATGGATAAATATTTTTCCGCGGAATTTTATTAAACCTAATAACAACGGTGTTAGTTTTTCAAACGTTGTTATTAGTTTTAACAACGGCGTGAACTAAAATAACTGTTGTAAATAAATTTACTAATAACAACAGTTTATTATATGTCCGTTGTTATTAATTTAGCGCGAAATAATAAAAATTAATAACAACGGGTATGAAAAACCCGTTGTTATAATGTGTTATTAATTTGGCGCATTATTTGGCTTAAATTAATAACAACGGAGATGATTTTGTTGTACGTTGTTGTTAGTTTTAACAACGGATTTAACTTTGTTAACCGTTGTAAATAGGTAACATAATAACAACGGTGAATATGAATTATAACCGTTGTCAATACGTTTAATAAAGATGAAAAAAAACACAGAACACTAATAATACTGTACTGCAACACAAAAACACAAACACTAAATATAATTTATTGATTTCCTGATCGTCTCTTTGTCATCATCTCCGTCTGCTATTTCTTATTAATCAGGTATTCTAATAATTTTTCTTTATTGATTTCCTGAATTTCGTTTATTTGTGAATTAGTTGCCTTATACATTGCATTTTCTGAATTAGTTGGCTTATTATTGAATTAGTTTTAATTAGTTGGATTTTCTGAATTACTTGGCTTACTATATATACTACGAATGTAGATACATGACTCGAACTTGGATGAATGCTGCGAATATGAGTGACCCAAACTATAAGGATGGTTTAGCTGAATTTTATGAAGTCGTTGCGAACAATTTGAATGGTTCTTCTAGTATTCCATGCCCTTGTGAAAGATGTGGTAATATTAGGTATATGGCTATTCCGGACGTTAAAATTCACCTAGAAAAGTATAGTTTTAGTCGATCCTATACCCGTTGGATTTTTCATGGGGAATCATTAGAGGAAGATAATAATTTTGAAGAAGATGATCTTGAGGTATACGAAAGGATAACTGATGATCCCGAGTTTGCCGAGTATGTTGAGTTTGAAGCAGACGAGTTGAATGTTGGGTCTACAGATAATGAAGAAAAGGATGATGAATCAAATGCTTTTGAAGATGAAAACATTAATTTGGATGACCTTGACAACATGTATAAGAAGTTGTGTGAGTCTGAAGCGCCTCTATACCCTGGTTGTAAGTACACAAAGATGTCGGCTGTGGTGAAGTTGTATAATATCAAGGGGGCAAATGGGGTTAGTGACACATGTTTCACTAGTTTATTAGCCTTGATAAACGACATGCTTCCAGATGGTAATGTTCTTCCCGTTAAGACATATGAGGCTAAAAAACTAATTAGAGGGGTGGGTATGAAATATGAGAAAATACATGCATGTCCAAATGATTGCGTATTGTATCGAAAATTATATCAAAACTTAACCAATTGTCCGGTTTGTTTTGAGTGGCGTTATAAGGATAAGGAAGGGATCCCGGCTAAGGTGTTATGGTATTTTCCAGTGATACCAAGATTCATAAGGATGTTTGCGAATAGCAATGATTCAAAAATGTTAACTTGGCATGAAACTGGAAGAATAAATGATGGGAAGCTAAGACACCCGGCAGATGGTATGCAATGGAAATCGTTCGACGCTAAGTATCCCGATTTCGGCATTGAACCTAGAAACTTACGTCTAGCGCTGTCCACTGATGGAATGAACCCACATGGAAACATGAGTACCCAACATAGTACTTGGCCAGTAGTGTTGGCAATATACAACTTACCTCCATATGTGTGCATGAAAAGAAAGTACTTGATGTTGTCGTTGTTAATTTCCGGCCCTAAACAACCTGGAAATAATATAGATGTCTATTTGGAACCTCTTTTAGATGATTTGCGAATTTTGTGGGATAGTGGGATAGAAGTATTTGATGCATATAGGAATGAAACTTTCAATTTGAGAGCGATGTTATTGTGTACAATAACCGACTATCCGGCTTATGGCGACCTTTCTGGGCATACGGTGCATGGGAAAGAGGCATGTCCATTGTGTGGGGAGGATATCGAGTCTGAATACTTGAAGTGTTCTCATAAGTATGTGTATTTGGGAAATAGGAGGGGCTTGGATCCTGACCATTGTTATCGCAAGCAGCAGAAAGCATTTAATGGACGTCAAGAACATCGTCAACCTCCTAGAATTTTGAGTGGGCATGAAGTTTATCAGAAAGTAAAGCATATAGAGATAAAATATGGGAAGAAGAACGGCTCTAAATTGTCTACTCGTGGGTATAAGAAAAGATCCATATTTTTTTGATAAACTTCCATATTGGCCTGACCTGGAGGTCAGGCATTGCCTCGATTTCATGCACATTGAGAAAAATGTCTGTGATAATATTATCAATACCCTCCTGAATGTTCCCGGTAAAACAAAGGATAACGCCGCAGCTAGGGAAGATATGCAAATGATGGGTATTAGGCTAGAGTTGGCACCACAGAAGAGAGGTAATGGTACATTTTTACCGCCAGCAGCTTATACCCTTTCACGGAATGAGAAAAAAGAGTTTTGTGCATGCTTGAATGGAATTAAAGTGCCACATGGTTATTCGTCCAACATCAAAAGCCTTGTGTCGATGCAAGATCTAAAACTCACCGGGTTAAAGTCACATGATTGCCACACTTTGATGCAACAATTACTATCCGTGGCTATTCGCTCCATTTTACCTGAAAAGGTACGATATGCTATTACCAGATTCTGTCTCTTCTGCCAGTCCATATGCGATAAAGTCATCGATCCCGATGCTGCGGATTCATTGCAGGACCTCGTTGTCACCTCTCTTTGTCATTTTGAAATGTATTTTCCACCCTCTTTCTTCACTATCATGATTCACCTGACCACTCACTTGGTTAGGGAGATTTTGTACCTTGGGCCCGTGTACTTGAGATACCAGTATCCTTTCGAAAGATTGATGAAAGTCTACAAGGACTATACATCTAATCGGTATCTTCCAGAAGGTTGTATTGCTGAACGTGCTATATTAGACGAAGCTCTTGCATATTGTTACGCTCATCTCTCTCCTGAGGAGTTAATTGGCGTTCCAAAGAATCGTCATAGTGACTGGATGACCGGAAAAGGTATTAGGGGCCGGGTTGAAAAAATTGTGCCACGTGACATGTTACATTTAGCACATACGTATGTGCTAAACAACGAAGATGAGGTGCAACCTTATATTGAACAACACAAAGATGAGCTCAAATACGATCACCCAAACAAGAGCGCGATGTGGATTGCAAACGAGCATAAGAAGACATTTGGAGAGTGGTTTAGGAATGTTGTCTTGGAGTATAAGAATTTGTATGGTGATGACATCTCTCCTAGGTTACTACGTCTTGGGTTAGGTCCAAATGCCAGGGCCACTTTTTTCAGCGGTTTTGCTATTAATGGTTATACTTTTTACACCCGCGAGCAAGATGAGTTGAGCACAATGCAACATAGTGGTGTGAGTTCTGAATTTGAGGCAATGCACTTTGCTACTTCAAAAGATAAAAACCCTATTTGGGGAAAATGCCTTTATTATGGTGTTATTCAAGAAATATTGGTATTAGATTACATTGATTTCACAATACCTCTGTTTCGATGTAACTGGGTTGATAACAACAACAATTGTGTTCGAAAGGATAAAATGGGATTTACGTTGGTCAATTTGGATAAGGTTGGCAATAATAAGGATGATCCTTTCATAATGGCATCCCAAGCTAAACAAGTGTTCTATGTCACCGATCCTATGGATAAGAAAGTGGTCTGTTGTACTATCTATAAGGAGTAGACGGGGTGCACCCGATAATGGTGGGGATAATGATCAGGATGTCGTGTTTGAGGGAATGGATCACTCTTCCACTGTATCTTATTTCGACAATGTTGACACTGATCATGATAACATTGAAAGCATCTATATGCGTGATGATCATGGTGAAGGTATTTGGGTTAACGAAGAAACTATGTCGGGCAAGAAACGTCCCCGATCCTGAGGTGGTATTGTCTTTAGTTTTTGTTAGCTTTGGTCATTGTTGAAGAATCCCAAATTATTTAGCTTTTGGTCATTCATTATACAGTCTCCATGTTTTGGTTTCTGCTGATATTGCAGTGTATAGTGCTTATGATATTGCTGTCTTTGTTGGTTTCTGCTGATTATTATTGCAGTGTATAGTACTTATGATATTGCTGTCTCTTATAATTATAATTAAAAAAAAATAAAGGTAAGCAACAACAACGGTTGTTGTAAATCTACCCGTTGTTATTGATTATAACAACGGTTAATAACCATAAACCGTTGTCATAGTTTTTACTAATTACAACGGGTAGACTACTATAACCGTAGTCATTGCTCTATCACAACGGTTTGTTTATAATAACCGTTGTCAATATTTGTAGATAGAAAACACACAACATTAGTAATACGACTGTAGTACTGCAACACAAAAACTCTATCACAAAGCGATCATTTTTCTGTCATCATCTCCCTTATTACTCAGCTATTATTTTTATCAACTATTTCTTGAATTTGTGAATTTGTGAATGTCATTTCCTGAATGTCGTTTATTTCCTGAACGTCAATTATTAGCAAATTTGTGAATGTCATTTCCTGAATGTCTTTCAATTCTAATTTTGCTTTATCGATTGAATAGCTTTATATTGAATAAGTTTAATTACTTCTAAACTTAAGTCAAAAAACAAATTAACGTATCAACATTAATATTATTAAATTATAAGTTCAAACGGCGCCACACACAAATGGCGCCAAAACAACAACAACCAAACAACCAAACAACTACAACCAAACAACAACAACAAATTAAATTGAGTCCGGGTAAATCTCCCGGATAGCTGCCACCGCTAGAGCATATGCATCAATCGGGTCAGCCTCGGCCAGAGCCAACCCTTCCCACTGCTCTACCTGGGTCACTTCAACGAGGTCGACCCCATTTGGGAAACAGTAACGCTCATGTTCGGAAGCCACCCATAGATATGGCCCAGGCTTGTGGTCCGTGCTCTCAATAAAATCTTGTCTCCCATGCCCGGCCTTGTCAAACATTCTTGCCAGTTTGAATGCGGACGCACGATGAGCATCCGACATCCCAAACTCGAACACGAGATGCCCTGTAAAGTGCCCGCGATGATAATTTGGCCACATCTTCCTTATTAAGTAGCCATTTCGAATAAGCGTATCACGGAGTTTTTTGTAACTTTTACACACAACGTAGCCACCCTCAATATGACAAGGCATTTCTTTCATGATGCAAGCATATGGTTTAGTAAAAGTTCCAGACATTTTGTATGGTTGATGTTAGTATTGAGGCTGGGAAATTTTGTATGGTTTAGCAAATATGTTATTGATTAGAGTTGGGAATTTTGTATGTGGTTGATAACCTGCTTGTATTGAGGCTGTATTTATAGAGAGTTATTTATTGGAGTTATTTATTCACATGCATGCATTGGTTCACATGAAGGCATTGATTCACATGCATGCATTGGTTCCCAAAACGACTATACATTCACATGCATGCAGTACTTTATTGATCGAGTAAATGTGTGAATATGCAGTACGTTACATTTCCTATGTAGTCAATGCATTAACTGCAATGTGCAGTAACCCTATCACAACGGTTATGGCCAAGAAAACCGTTGTGGTTAGTAATAACAACGGGTTTATAACCAATACCCGTTGTTATTGCTTAATATTATTATTTTTAATTAAAAGATATTGCAGTCCAAACCCGTGAATAAACAACAGCAGAACCAGCATTGATTAAAGCATCATCAATGGCAGCATAACCCCTCTATAAATATAGCCTCACAACCCCTCCTTTAAATATTACATAACTACCCTAAAATTAATATCATCAATGGCAGCAGTTAACCTTCCCAACGATGAAACGACCCTTACAAAATTGATTGCAGATGAGGAGGAGGCTCTTGCCGTAGTTCCCGCTGATCATCACCCATTGATTAAAGGATCCATTGAACATCGAAGGGGTTATTGGATTAAGAGGCGTGAAGCAGTCCGACTTGTCAACCAAGCGTCGTCATCATCATCGTCCTCTGTCTACCCACGTCGGCCTTATACTCGGAGGTTGGATGCCGAAAGAGATATGTTGAGCTGTACCCGTCCTACCTTATCTCCACATGCAAGACGTGTACTTGCAGGCATTGAATCTGTTATTGCAAAATACGAGGTTAATGATCCGGAAGTCCTCAGTATCATCAATATTGTTCCGGATTGTTGGTGGCAGTGTGAGAAAAGCTTTTTACACTTAACCGGAATTGTTCCGGATTATTTAACATCTTTATTTATTTGATGTAGGATGAATGTAATGTACTTTATTATAAAATCTAGGTTATTCCTAATGAAATCAATGAGAAAGAATGTTGTTTAAAGTGTTTGACTTGATGTTCAATATTTTGATGTATTATTAATTAGAAGTATATAAAAAAGGGTTTAGGGTTTAGGGTTTAGGGTTTAGGGTTTAGGGTTTAGGGTTTAGGGTTTAGGGTTTAGGGTTTAGGGTTTAGGGTTTAGGGTTTAGGTTTTAGGGTTTAGGGTTATTTTGAAGTAACACACGTATACTAATAATGATACTTAATAATTAAAAGTGATCCTACCCGAAAATGATACTTAATAATCATCACGCGGATAATAAATAATGATTTCTATCGAATTAAATAAAATAACCCGATACTAGCGAGCTAATTAATTTTGGGTCGGACAGTTTCAGGTTTGTGATGCAAAAACGGCCCGTTCATTAGCGTACTTGAATTGGATGAACGAAGTCGATCGACCCCAGGCCATATATATATATATATATATATCATTATTATTTAATTTGGGAAACATTGCATTGACGTACGTGTATATATAATACTTACTTGAATTGCATGTATGTGCATTTATGAATCTGTTATTATTGCAAATTGTAGTACGAGCGTCGTTAATTAGAGATCCGGAAGTCATCATCATTTAATTATTATATATATATATATATATATATCATCATCAATAAGTAGTACATATATATATACGAGGTAATTAATAATGACACGTGCCCCCGACCCTGCCCAAAAGCGATCGACCCGAATTGAAGTGCGTAGCTATTACGTACGCTTGCTCTGATCTAGAAAGTGGATTGCCCGATCCGTAACTGCTGGCCTGGCCACCCGATCGATTAGTTTCAGGTTAACTAGTGATGCATGATAATTATAATAACCAGTTCCTTAATTAAAAAGAAAATGACCCGATTCGAGGTAATTGAACCAAAAACTAAAAATAATTAATAACTAACCCGATCGATAAAGTTATTAATTACAAACCCGCCGAATCTAACCCGATTGGAATTGATTCCCAGGCCAAACCCGATCCGAGCTAATAATTAAACGTAACTTACGCCTATAATATAAAATTTAGAGCAAAGTAAAATAAATTAAATTAAATTTAGAGCAAAGTTAAATAAATTAATTTAGAGCAAAGTTAATGAGTTTATTTCGTGCCTCAAATTTTAATACCGCGCGCGCGTATCTGAAAAATTAAAAAAATATATAACAACGGTGTTTTAGAATTTCACCGTTGTTATTACTTTCAACAACGGGTTATACTAAATAAACCGTTGTCTTAGTGTTATTACTTTCTACAACGGGTTTGATTTAACCGTTGTTATTAATTTATTACAACGGTGATTTTAAGAATAACCGTTGTCAATAGTTTCTCTTAATAAACCCTTTAGTTTCTCTTAATAAAAAATAGTTTACAATCCTATAAGTAAATTTTACACACGTACATTATCATCATCATCCTCCTCGTTTACAATCATCCTCGTTTACAACACAAATCTTTTTGTTTAGTATCATCATCATCCTCCTCGTACTCGTGATCATCATCCTGTTCTCTTTATCATCACCCTGTTCTCATTTTCTTTATCAGGTAATTTTTGTGTTTCGTCTTTAGGGTTTTAAGATTGAAGTTCATCTTTTTGTTTTCATTTTCTATTTATCGTTCTCTTTATCATCTAGTTTCATTCCTTTCTAAGTTTTTAGAGTTTTAGAATCTCTGCATGACTCTTTATTTGTTCAGTTACTATTTCATTCATTTCAAGGTCTTAGGGTTTTAGAATCGCTGTATGCATGACTCTGTTCCGTTACTATTTCATTTATTTTGAAGGTCTTAGTGTCTTAGGATTATCATGGGTGAAAAACGGAAAAGAGTAGAAAACAATGATAAGGGGGATAAGCCTGGTGAGAGGGGTGCTTCGAAGTGCTCTGCAGCCCTTGCAGCTATACGGCAAAAACGCCGATGGAAATAAAATGGAGTGTGAAAGGTGTTCCTACTGGTCCAAATGCTAGCCATTTAGCCACTTGGATTGGAGTTACAACCAAACAGTTTGTGCCTATAGATTTAGATGATTTCAGGAATATAAATCCTTCATTGCAGAACTTACTCTTGAAACGTATAAAGGTATGATAATATCTTTAGCTAAACACCATTTTATTTTGCATAAGTTACTATTACATAAGGCAGGAAGCCGTATAAAGGTTCGTGTAAAGGTATGATATTAGACAGCCGCTTATTAGTATATATGATGATGATGCAGGAAGCTTTCGATATTCCAGACTGCCATGATAAGTATCTATTACGTAAGGCAGCGGCAGTCTTAAGGCAGTGGAGGTGTGACCTTGCCAAATTACACTTGTATGTGGACAAGGAGACGGGGCAGATGCATAAGAGCCCACCGACAAAGTACCCCCACATCACTCAGCAACAATGGGATAATTATAAGGCGAAACGAGCTACTGAAAAGTTTCAGGTTAAGTATCCATGTCATATGTTTACATTTTTGTAAAACTCTACTTAAGGTTACATTTTTCTAAAAGTTTCAGGTTACATTTTTCTAAAACTCTACTTGTATCTATAATTTTCTAATTGTCTCATCTACTTGCGATTTTATATGATTTGAAGAGCGTTAGCGCCAGAAATCGTGCTAACATCTCACAGAAGCGGGGGGTATATTATGGTTCTCGAGGCGGTTACAGATTGATAGAAGAAAATCTCGTAAGTAGCATCTATATATTAGATTTTTTTAATCATACTTGGACTTGATATACATGTATACATATATTATTTTTGAGTTAACGTGTAGGTGTCAAAAGGTGTGACCGACTTGAATCGGCATGTAACTTATAAAGAAGGGCACACGCCTAAAGGATCCCGAACATGTAACGAATATGATCAGGAAGTCTTGGCCAACATAGTAAGTATTATTTTTATTAAGACGGGTTTTTAATAACTTTATTGTTCAATTCTTGTATGTCTAACTATCTATTTATTTTAGTAACAAAAATTAAATTAAGTTTATTTAATATATTATAGGAGAATGTTCTGAAGGAGGTTGCGGAAGGGAAATTCACTCCGAGTGGTCGTGACGACGTTCTTGCTAGAGCGATCGGCCGTCCCGAGCATCCAGGTCGATTAAGGGGCGTCCCATTACATGTCGGAGTCACGAAATATTATGGGACAACTAGCTCGAACAAGAAGAAGAAAAATAAGGGGAAGGCTGACATGGTACGTATACCATTTGTTATTGTCATTTAAAATTCACATGTTATTGTTTTAACAAATTGCTGATTCTACATTTTGGGCGTGCAGGTTCAGTTATTGGCCTCCGTGATACTGAAGATGAGTTCTGGAGGCAAGCCTTCCGAAGAAGAATTGAAGATGATGGAGGATGTCATTAAAAAGGGCGAGGTAGTGCAACAGATTTGCCAAGAGGCAGACACTACTACCTTGCCAATACATGAGGAGACGGCTGAGAAGATGGTTGAGGTACCTACTGCTGCCGAGGTTTTAATACCTCAAGCCGGTAAGGTAAATATGACTTCTTCTTTTTTTCCTGCATTTGTTCTTTCTAGCAGCCATGCCTTTGATTGGTTTGTTTTATTAGGTAAATGAGTCGGAAAAGGGGACGCATCTTGAGGAGACGGGTGAGGTACCTAATGCTGCTGAGGTTTTGATACCTCAAGCCGATAAGGTAAATATGATTTTTTTTTTTCTGCATTTGTTCTTTCTAGCAGCCATGGCTTTGATTGGTTTATTTTATTAGGTAAATGAGTCGGAAAAGGGGACGCTACTTGAGGAGACGGGTGAGGTACCTAATGCTGCTGAGGTTTTGATACCTCAAGCCGATAAGGTAAATACGACTTAACCATTTTGAACCTCTGCATTTGTTCTTTCCAGCAGCCATGCCTTTGATTGGTTAATTAATTTTATAAGGTAAATAACTCTGAAAAGGGGACGCAACTTGAGGACCGGCTGAGAAGACGGGTGACAATAATGAGGTATGTAGAATATAAGAAGTTAGTATATGCTGTCAGTGCTAAATCTGGTCTGGACATGTTCAAGTATAATAGCCTACCCACCAACAATAAATACTTGTAACTAACTTTACATTATATACTCTATATAGATCATTTATGATATCTATTATATTTTGGTATTTAGTAAATAATGTGTATTCTTCAGGCCACAAAACAGCGGGTAGTTGTTCGTCTCGCCGACCCTTCATTAAAAGAGAATGTGATTGTTGCTCGGGGTTTCTTATTCCCAAAGCCCAAGGACTCAGCGGAAACCATCTTGGTTCATGGCGTACCACTCTTGCCGAAGCATGCAAAAGTGGGGATAGTGGGAGTCGTGAAGGGCTATGGAACCTGTAAACTGCCCGTCACAGTCCGCGACGACATAGTAATACTGGCAGATGCGGTTAAATGTTTTGTCCAATGGCCTCAAAGCCACATTTTCTTGGCTCGTGCTTGTAAAATTCAACAGAATGTAGACGGGGTTAGAAAAATACATCTAATTTAACCCGCCTTTTGTCTTTGTTCATCACCTTCATAAATAGTGAAATTTATATGTTTTATTTTTGTTTTGTAGGTAACAAAAAACATGGATAAGTCTAACTCGATAGACAATAATCTTTCTACTACCTCGTCAAAACAACTTGATGAGGTATTTAATCAACTCTCTTTCTATTTTAAGTTCTACTATCGCCTCATCATTGAAAGAGCAACTTAATTTAGTTAGCCACATGTAGGTTGTGAAAGGTAGCACACCGCATCATTTCCCCAAGCTGAAAGAGGTCAGGAGTCTATCCGGTACTAAATATCATGGGAACGTTTACATGGAAAACGTACGAACGGTGGCGATGCTGGATCTTTATAAGGAGGCTGAGAGACGCATAGCAAGCGAGCAATTAATAGTTATTCCGCTCGAGAATGATATTGTAGGGGTAGAACGCCAAGCAATGCTGGCTTGGGAAACGCTAGCCGTTTGGGCTGGCCTTGACGAGATTGATGTCCAACACCTATATGTTTGGATGAAGTAAGTTTCTTAATAAATTAAATCATGCAGTATTCTAATATTCTGACTAAGTAAGATATAGTGTTTTAATATCGGAATTAAAACCGGCATGTAGGTACTTGAACTCGGTTGTGATCCCCGCCGAGACCAATAATCCACTTCCTCAATACGGATTCATGTGCCCAAATGTTTTATCTATGCATATCGAGATGTTTTCGTATGAAGAACGTGTAAATTATATTGCTGGGGAATTGGCGAAAAACAATAAGCTCATTTTTGCCCCTTATAATGAAGCCGGGTAATATATAATTAATATTACGATTCCAAATACAATTGCATTTTTATATGTTTGGTTATGATGCATGTTGTGCTTGTTAATAATGATGTGTCTCTCGATCTCTAGGAGACATTGGGTGCTAGCAGCGATCAATCCGACCACGAAGAAAGTATTTTGGTTGGACTCTTTGCATGGACAACCATCCGAGACCTTTAAGATGTTGATTATTAAGTAAGTTTATAATACGTACTGATGATGATTTGGCACATAATATTAAGTTTCATTTATTATTATTAAGTAAGTTTATGTGACTTTCGGCCTCTTTCCTTTTTAAAGGGCCTTTGAGAAGAAAAGAGCAACCGGCAATCAACCGACAGAATATTCTGATGATGGCCCTACTTTTATTACGATAACAGGGGTACGTACGCGCAAATACTAGTGCCTTAAACTAATTACGCATATACATCTGTCTTTTTTAATTACGCATTAAACTAATTGGTAATTGCCTTCTCGTCTCTTCGTTTATTATGTAATAATAGGTCCCTAAACAGCCGGATAGCATCCAATGTGGATACTACGTTTGTCGTTTCATGTTGGAGATTATTAGGCGAAGATATATCAGCATTCCAGAAAGAGTTAGTAGTTTAATGTAGCTATTATTTACTTTTTTTCATTAGAGCTGATATCTTTTCTGCTATATATATATGATCGATGTTGCTAATTACGTATGATATGCCTATACTGTTGTTACCCTACTGATCGATGTCTTTTATTTGTTTTATCCGCAGTATTCAATCAACACGCCACATGTCCCTGAGTACACTAAGCACAATATAGACGAGGTAAGGGACTTGTTGGGCAAATACGTCCTTGAACAAACAAAGAATAAATGAAACTTAGATTATTTTGGAAGCAGATAGGGAACTTTAATTTGTAGAAGTCATTAATTAGAGCAAGTTGTAAGTATGAATTGCTCTAAAAGAGATCATTTTGGTTGTATATATCATTTTGCTGCTGCTGTACATGAATTGCCATGTACATGAATTGCCCTGTACATGAATTGCTCTGATATATATATAGATATATCATTTTGCTGCTTCTGAAATTGGTTTTATGCGTGCTGCTGCTACTGCTGCTGATTTATGCAGGATTTTCAGTGGTGGCAGGGGAACAAATTACAATTTTTTCAAAAACAATAATAAAAATAATAACAACGGTTTTTCAAAATTCATTAAAAGCGTTGTAACATATTTCCCACCAAAACTTATCATACCTTTAACAACGGTTTATTCTAGAATACCGGTTGTTATTAAAACTTTCCACAACGGCTTCTTTATTATACTCCGTTGTAATTAACTATATTCACAACGGGTTTAAAAAAAATAGCGTTGTTATAATATTTCCCACCAAAACTAATCATACCTTTAACAACGGTTTAATTTAATAGAACCGTTCTCGTATCTTTCCCACCATAATTATTCACACGTTTTAACAACAGTTATCTAGTAATAACAACGACTTCTTACCGTTGTTAAAACTATTCACAACGGTATTTTCATTAAATCGGAACCGTTGTTAAAACCTTTAACAACGGAGGCTTTAACAACGTCCGCTTTTTAATATTACAACGGTTTTTAACCGTTGTCATTTCCTGTTTTTGTAGTAGTGTCGGGAACTTTGAACCAATCCTCATATATGATCTTGATATTATTTCGGGCGATATCACCAATATCTCTAGAAAAAGCTAACCTCCCTGCTCCAAATGGCCTACCGAACTTATCAAATTTAATATGCTTAGGCCCGTTATTTTGTCCTTTGGCCTTTAAACCGGTTGTTGCACCTCTCCCTTTACGTTTGGGCTTCTTATACTGGTCATTTTTGCTCGAGGGGGCTTCCTTGTCCATTATATACCTTAAGAAATAAATTATGAAAAATAGTTAGTATATACCAAAAATAAAAGGGTTATTTAATAGGAATAATCTATCCTATGCCTTCCTTTCTCTTGTTAATTCATCCTATATTTTAACTCATATTAATCTAAACTATACAACCATTTATCTCATAATACACCGGGTAACCATCTACCTGTTTGTCAGGTCACACTTTAGAAAAAACAACTAAAATTATTAAAGACAATAATAATCTTTTCACTCATATACTATGCCCAACCCATTAAAACTGAATATTTACATATTTGTTCCAGACAAATTTGCTTCAGTGTCCTATCCACAATCCTTTGGTATCTCAATGTCCATGCATTCTATGTAAACATGTTGAATACATAAATGCTCCAATATCCATCAAGTTCAAATCAAGATCAACCAGTGAGCAAACTTCTATACGTGGGGCAGCAGAATAAGCTATTCCAAAATCCAGATACTTGAAATAATTCTCCAATACTAAACTAGCAATAATATCACACTATGTCATCATTCACCTATCAATCGAACATATAAAACCACATTCATACAATTTCAAAAATACCAAGAGTAATCAACACAGTAGCAGAACTAGTTCAATCGAAAAAGCCGATCAACCTCGATTTTGAGCGCTCTTTAAAACTCAGCTCACCTCGTTCCTCTTAACCCATAAAATTGAAAATCAAGGAACTTTACTCTTTCTTGTCGTAGTTTCTCTATCTACTCTTAACCTCTACATCTTTAGCCTGACGGCAGTCAACTCTTCAGCTAAGAAGCAACTATATGTCAGAAAGTGTGAAAACCATTTCGGCCTTAATTGGGCTGATGATCAGTCAACAGGTTGATGCTAATCAATAGTTTCTCAAGAAGTTTGTTTGCCTTTATATTTAGGGGAAAGCTAATCAATAATTCGATTAAGTTCAATTAAAGAAAAATGAGTGTATAGTTCAGATTAATATGGGTTAAAATATACGATAGATTAAAATAAGAAGGAAGGGCATAGGATGGATTATTCCCGTTAAATAACCCAAAATAAAAATAATACTTAAAACTGATAAATGTTTAGATGGTACAATTAAAAGAACAAACAATAAGACTACCTTAAATAACCATAAACTATTTTGAGTTATCAAACCATAGTCCCTCATCATGATCTTTACGCATATAAGTTTCATCACGTAAATCTTGAACCGATGGACGCCTGACAGAAACAGGAGGGAGTTCATCAAGCTGATCATATTCTTCTTCGTCAACAACACCCTCGACACCAAGAATACGTCTTTTACCATAACGAACCACAGATAATCTCATATCTAAAGGATCTTCAATGTAGAATACTTGTTTTGCTTGAGATGCAAGAATGAAAGGTTCGTGTATATGTCCAACAATGTTAAAGTTTACCAAAATGAATCCCATATCGTCAACTGTGACGCCCTTATCACAATCTACCCATCTACACCGAAACAAGGGTACACTAAAACTTACATACTCAAGCTCCCAAATATCCTCAATCTTCCCATAGTATGCTCTTGTGATGTCTACAAGATCCTTACCCTTTCCCACATATTCTTGTGTTGATGCAAGAACACTCACTCCACTATTTTGCATTGTACTCTTCTCATCTTGTCGGCTTGTGTAAAAGCAAAACCCATTGATATCATACCCTTCAAATGATGTTATGTTCGATTTAGGACCATAAGCTAACCATCTTAAGTTATCACTTACAGTATGAGATTGTCTAGACAACTCATTCATCACCTTACCTTTAAACCACTCCACAAAAGTTCGACTTTGTTCATTCAGCAACCATTCATCTCGTTTATGTGGATTTTTTTGCTTCAATAAATCTAGGTGCTCGGTTAAATAGGGATGAACCTCTGTCATATGTTGTAGAACATATAAATGAGATTATTAATTGTTGAGACATTAGCAATTAATCCTACTCGAATTTATTACCCATTTGCTAATTACTAGACTAACCCATTAATCCCCCTAAGGTGAACCCTTTACCTTAGTTTTTCCCTTAATTGTCTTCCTCTTGTTATTTAGTGATTACTTGCTTTTACTAGTTTTTAGTGAATTTTCCAATCCAACTCTTATTAGGCTAGAATAGGATTCATTCAAACTTGTAGTTGACCCCTCCATCCTTGTGGTTCAACCCCGACTTCCGCTATCGCATTAGTTGGGTTTTATAAATTGTTTTTGCTTGAGCGGTACGCGACAAACCGCTCATCAAATGGCGCCGTTGCCGGGGATGGCGTAAGGAAACTCGTAGTTTGTTTTGTGTCTTAGATTTAGCCAAGTTACTTGTTGTTTTTGTTGTTATTTAGTTGTTAGATTATTTGTAGAGTGCCTTGCATTATTGTCTTTCCCTAGTGTGCCCAAAAAAAACACTAGGAGTCTAACTTGTTTTTGAGTTGCTTTTGAGTGCATGCCTAGGGGTGAAGGGTTGTTCTTGAGCCATCCGGAGCCCGAAAGGTTATTTTGGACTCTTCGAGCTAGTACACTTGCTCTGGTTAGGAATTCAAGAAGGGTTAGCCATCTACAAGCCAATACTTCAATCGCTTCTACATCCACTCCAACAATCGATCACCGACAAAACAACAACATTGAAACCATATTCGAAAACCCTTTCTACAATACATTACAAAATACACCACCAAATTCACCACCTACAATACCTCAACAACAAAATCAACCACAAATGACGACTTTACGTGACCGTAACCGACCCAACCATTATGATACCCAATCTCCAATAAATTTCGGTGTCTTGGCCCCAAATAACTTTGAGATACACCCGGCTCAAATGAGTTCGATTGAGCGGGATAGCTTTGGAGGTCTTCCCGATGAAGATGCTCATGCCCACTTGAGGAAATTCAAAAGTAGAGTGGCAATCATGAAGAGGAATGGTGTGCCCGAAGAAACCCTTTGTCTAATGTTGTTCCCATTTTCTCTCAAAGATCGGGCGGAGAGGTGGTTGAATAACCATGCTCCAAACACTTTTACTACTTGGGATGCCCTAGCTAAGGAGTTTCTAAGCAAGTACTACCCCGCCTCCAAAACGGCGATGCTAAGAAATGAGATAACAACCTTCCAACAAGAGGATGGAGAATCCTTGGGAGAAGCATGGGATCGATTCATTGATCTACTTGCCCGTTGCCCTCATCATGGCATTGCGGATTGGTATGTCACTCAAACATTCTATCAAACTCTCCTCCCTCAAACCAAGGCTATGGTGAATGCTTCCGCGGGGGGAGTTTTGATCATTTGAATGACCAACAAGGGGCGGCATTGATTAAAAAGATGGTTGAATCGGAGTCTAGCTATGGTACTAGTTCTAGAGGAAATAGCTTGAGGAGGAGTTCTAAGTACCCAAGTGAGAACTTTTCAAATGCGGATACCAATGCCAAGATTGATTTGCTCACACAAACTTTTACTAAGGGTTTTGCCGAGCTTCAAAAGGCTCAAAATCAAAGTCAAGGCCATCATGTGAATGAAGCTAGTGGGTCTTATGCACCTCCCATGGTGGAAGCTTATCAAACCCCTACTTGTGAAATTTGCAATGGGTATGGACACACCTTTGAAGTTTGTGGGAACAATGTATCTTATAACAATGAAGGAGGAAATGACTACCAACATGTGAATGCATTTCAAGGAGTCAACAACAACCCACGGCCCTCAAGGCCTCCATTCCAAAGTCAAGGAGCTTACAACCCAAATTCCAATTTCTATCATCCAAGTTCGAAATTTCACCCAAACATGAGTTACAAACGCCAAAATGTGTTAAACCCTCAACACACACAAGCTCAACCTTCCAACCCTCCGGGTTTTTCCCAACCTAGAGGAGGAGGTCAATTTTCAAGAGGAAACTATAACAATCAATTCAACAACTCTCAACAAGGTCAAGGATCAAACCAATTCCAAAATCAACACTTCAATGATCAAGGTTACAATAACCAAGGTAACTTCCAAAACCAAGGTAATTGGAATCAAGGTCAAGGAAATTGGAATCAAAACCAAGGGAACCCAAACTTTAACAACCAAAGCCAGGGTAATTTTTACCAAGGCAACCAAAACAATCAAGCAAGTCAAGGGGTTCCCGATCGATCTTTCCAAGGCCAAGGGTCAAATTTCAACAACAATCAAGGGTCAAATTTCAATGGTCAAGGTTCAAGGGGGCAACAAGGAAATTTCAATAACAACCAACAAGGAAACTTTAACAACCAAAGAAGCAACAACCAAGGTTCAAGTAGTCGAAATGACTATGCATTTGCCCTCCCTTTAACAAACCAACCTCATCAAGACAATGAACCTTCAATGAGTGAAGTTTTGCAACTAGTCAAAAACATGGAGATCGAAAACAACTTGGCTTTGCAAAATGTCACTAATGCTCAAAAGAAAGAGGTGAGAGAATTGGAAGCTAGGTTAGCTTCTCAAGCTTTGAACAACCCTCAAAGGCCTCAGGGAGGTCTACTTGCTCAAGGGAAAAGCTCCAAGGATGCTTCATCAAGCCACTACGCATGTGCGGTAACTTTAAAAAGTGGACTTGTGCTTGATAACCCCTACATGGATATGATGAATGATGAGATTCCAAATGATGAGCATGTTGAGGAGGGTGATGAAACCGAAGAGCCCATTTTGACTCCTACCTTGGAGTTAAAAGATGATGGCAAGGGTGAAGATGATCAACCCAAAGAGGGAGAAGATGGGTATGTCGAAATTATGCCTTATGAAGAGGAGATGAACAAGGATGTCAATGATGAAGGAGTAGAGGTACAACCAATAGCAAGAGCTAAGGTAACCAAGAAAACTCCCATTCCAAAGGTATCTTTTAGTTCTCCACTTGTTGTTTCCGATATCCCCTACCCCTCTAGAGCATTGAAAACTAAGGAAAACTTCAAGTTCACCCAATTTAGAAAAATGCTTGAGGGACTTGAAGTGACCTTACCTTTCACCGATGTTATATTAAACATGCCCACTTACTCAAAATTTCTAAAAGACATCTTGACTCACAAGAGGACTTGTTTTTGTACATTATGGATGTTGACTTCGTCTAGGGTGAAAACCCCCAGCTTTGGATTTTTGGATTTTGTTTTGGACGAAATCCCCTAATTTGTTGTTTATCTTTCTTTTGAGTGTTTCCATTGTTGAGTATTTTATGTTCCTGCAGGTTAGTCTAAACAATAGGTTTGGTAGATGACGGTTTCTGCCGTCACGCTACCGAAAATCACATAGAATCACATAATGTACACGTAGCATATCGGTGGCCTAAACTAGCGCAAAAACGGGTTACCCCCTTAAAAAAAATTTGTTAAGGAAATGTATAAGTGTTTGAAATGACCAGACATGTGTAAGTGTTTGAAATGACCATACATGTATAAGTGTTTGAAAGAATGGAAAGAACGAGGAGTGAAAATGATTCCCCTAAAAAAGAAAATGGATAAGTGTGCTCACACTACAAAACTAACTCGGGAAACTGACGGAAAAAATCCGTCAGTAACACCAAAAATCCGTCAGTAACGTGCGTCACTTCAAATGGTAACAAAAATTTGGCTTCTAACGGATTTTCCATCAGCAAAACAATTTACTGACTGTTTACTAACAGATGATTCGTCAAACAGTTCAAGGTCAAAGACAACATATTATTGACTATACTGACGGAAATTCCGTCAGTACTGTCAACAATATGTTGACTAAAAAGTCAAGATATTGTTGACAGTACTGACGGAATTTCCGGCAGTAATGTCAACATAATGTTGACTTTACATACGCAATTTCTGTCAAGAGTACCAGTGGCTGGAAAGAGCAGCCTGTTGTCCAGCCACAATGCGTATATTGCATTGTTTTAAACGGTAAAAATTTCAACAAAACCTGCAATACAGAAAATACATTCATTGACCGCAAAGCAGTAATTCATACTCACGTCGACCGCATGGGCGGGAATTAACAAAAGGCATCAAAAATAAGGCGGAAGATCGATGGAAATTGGAAAAAAAAAATCCATTACATAAAAAATTAAACAAATTCATACAACTTTCTTATAAACTTACAAATTCAACCGATTCACTGACTTAGACAAAAATAATTTCTTTGACATAACCACTAACTTAAGTAGATGAGAAATTACTAACCTAAGGGGGTAACGGAACCTCGTCCAAAGCCGTGCCCGTCGTCCGCGTTGTCGTCACTTCGACGTTGAGGAGGGAAGTGACACGAGCCCGTGGGAAGAAACGCCATCAACGCCGCTTGCATGGCGGCCATTTGCTCGGCTTGGCTCTCCATTTGTTGTTGAGTGGCCCGTACTTGTGCTTCAATGGCAAGTTGGGCAACTCGCTCATTTTCTCGTTCATTCGTAAGTTTACTCAATTGCTCATTCATTTGAGCATTTTCACTTGTGAATCGAGTGTAATCATAGTAGGATTGTAGGAGAAAGATGCGCGTGCACTTTTATTGCAAGGTGGATTATACCACATTTCTTTCCCCTTATTTCTAATCCCGAATAGCCTCGACTTCTTATCGAATCCCTTTGTAGCTTTATAGTATGCATGGAACTCGTTTGGGGTCTCGTCCATTGGCGTTGGCTGGCTCATCTCTTCGGTGTAAGCTTCCTGAAAAAACAAAAAAAAGTAGTATAATTAAAATCATTAAGTGATAAAACAAAACAAAGCAAATAAATAGTGTTAAAGTTGGATATATAAAAAAAACTCCTTAGCAATAATTAGACAAACTTACGTATGTCTCAGCAGCTCTAGGATTAACCCACTCGCCCTTCTTGTTTTTCTTTGTCTTCTCAAACAACTTGTACGGCGCAGGATAAACCTGAAAGTAATATAAAAACATTAAGTGATATGTCGGCAATATTAATCTTTCATAATAAGCAATTTGTGAAGGAAAAAATAAAGAACTTACCAATTCTTTAAATGCATTGGAACAACTCTTCCGGCCTAAGGTATGGGTGCCCAAAGCTTTCTCACCACCCGACCGTCTTTTTACGTTGTTTATGTTGGACTTCTTGGCAAATTCAGGACCGATTTCGGCCCGTTTTCTAATGGTTTCCCACCAAGATACAGGCACCCAATTCATTTTTTTTTTATATTTGAGGCCACTAACAAGTGAGGTAATCCTCCTCGTGACCTGTTTCTGCCATTCGGGCTTTGGGTCGTAGTTCAGATTGGCCGAGTTCACATGATTCTATTTCATCATAAACAACTTGTTAGTAATTGCTAAAATCGTACATCATCACGTTTTGAATGAAAACAATTACTTTTTAGTAATAGCTAGAACCGTAATAAAATATACCTGAAAGTATTCGCACATCCGCTTACGCTGTGAATGGCTTGCTTTACTCCATTTGGTGAAGTACTCCCGGCCGATGGTATGAATGAAAGACCAACTAACGTATTGCTTGATCGACTTGTCATCCCACCTGAAAAATATACATATTAGAACTAACGCGATAATAAAAGTTATAATAAAAGTTAGCGTAAAAGTTATAATAAAATAAGTTAGCGATAATAAAAGTTTGTCTATATATGAGACACTTACCAATGGCCTATGTCAGGATTGCGAGACAGAATAACCCGCGTCCCCTCCTGCTGCGTAGTCGGCATCGTAACCTGCTCCTGCTCATGGTCATCCGAGGGCGCCTCCTCATCATCAGGACGAGATCTAGTGTTACCTAAGAGAAGGTTTATAAACCCACCTGCCATAAGTAATAGCTATATACAATGAAAATTGTTAGGTTGTTCAATATATATAAACCGTGAGTAAACGTTTTGAATTACAATGCAAAGTTTCAATTTTGATGGTATTTTGACTAAATTCATACTTTTGTACAAATAGATTAGTATCACTAATTTAGAATCAAAACTAGTGACCCTCACTGTCACTATCACTATAAATCAACAAAGTTTCATCATCTGAAAAAGGCATTCCCCATCTTCCTCATCTTCCTCATTTTTCACTTCTTGGCTTTCTTTATCTTCATCTTCATCAACTTTTTCCTTTTCTTCACCGATGTCCTTGTATACCTTATGGATACTAAGGCCCTGTTCTTTTCAGCTTAATTTTATTGACTTGAAAAGCTGCCACGAATGGGTTATGTCCACGAAGTTTCTTTTTTAAGTTTACATCGACAAGTCCGTATACTTTATGGATACTAAGGCCCTGTTCTTTTCAGCTTAATTTTAGCTCGTTTCAGTTCAGTTCAGCTCTATTTAATTCAGTTCAGCTCCATTCAGTTGAGTTCAGTTCAGTTCAGCTCGACTTCATTCAGTTCAGTTCAGCTCCACAAAAAATCAGCTCATTTCAGTTCTACTCATCTTAAACTTAAAAGTTTTTATTAATATTAATATTAATATAAATATCATTAATTAATATTATTTGTTTATTATTAACTAATTAATACTCCCTCCATCTCATAATTATCCCTCGTTTGACTTTTAGGATCAATTTTAATAACTTTGACAATAAATAAGTGTTAAATATATAAACTAAGACGTTATAACAAAAAAACATTTACATTCATCATAAAAACAAAATTTGGAAACATATTTTTAAATTGAAAAAAAAAATATGAAGAGAAATTTAAAAATATGAAGAGAAATGAAGAAAAATTGAGTCGAAGTGTTGTCTCGGAAACTATGCAATTCGAACTACGAAAATTATTATGAAATGGAGGAAATTCTCTATTAATAGCAACTATTATCAATATTATTAGTACTAATATTAATATTATTATTTATTATTATTAGATTATAATAGTAGTAATAAGAATAATATAATAGTATTTACAATAATAATATAATAAGTATTATTATTATTATTATTTTAATTTAATTGATAAAAAACGCCAATTTTATTAAGCTCAAAACACAATTTACAAGAAATTAATAGTCAACCAAGAAACTATCTAGACCCCTACTCCTACTACTAGTCCTATTGCTATTACTATTATTAGTATTATTAGTATTATTATTATTATTATTATCACGAATTATTATTTTTATTATTATGAATGTTGTGACTATCAAAATCAATCATATTAATATTAATATTACTATTACTATTTACTAATATTATTATTAAGACTAATGATAAAAACTAATAATATTTATCATTATCATTATCATTACCATTATGATTATGATTATTATTATAATTATAATAATCATAATTATTATTATTATTGTTGTTGTTGAAGTTATTATTATATTTTTTTATTATTATTATTATTATTATTTTTTTTTTATTATTATAAGATGCGCGCAACTTTTATTAAAATAAAATGAAAAGTTTACATTAAGTTTGTGGGGGAGCCGAGAGACAATCTGGGCCCCCACCCCCTTAGCTATAGAAAAACTAAGTCTAGCAAAAATATAAGCGGGCACCCGAGCCTTAGCATCCTGAGATACCGAGAATATCTGGATCCGCTTGAGCAAGTCAACAGCATTCGCACCCAGCTCCCCTAGCAAAGAGAAAGAGAAGGGTAGGAAACCATAGCCAGCAGCCCCGCATAAATCCCCATACTTAGCACATTTGCGCTGAGCAGCATCAGCAGCATCAGCGACAACCCGTCCCGGCACAAAATCTGACATCCCAGTCTAAGTCAAGGGGGAAGACCCTGTCAAATCAACACACACATCACGCCCTCTGTCCCAGGAATAAAGTAGCAAATCCGCAGGACGAAGAGATCCACCATGCCCGTCAACCAAACCGATATCAACCTCCTTGCCCGTAGAAATACCCGACCTATAGCATATGTCGAATAAGGTGTCACGAACGAGGTTATGCCGATGCTTAACCCCCACAGTACCAGTACAAGAAACAGCGTGGTCCCCATACACATCATCCCCATACACATTATTATTATTATTATTATTATTATTATTATTATTATTATTTTTATTTTTATTTTTTCAGCTCATTTCAGCTCCAATAAGCTGATTTCAATTCAGCTTTATTCAGTCAGTTCAGTTCAGCTCCATTCAGTTCAGTTCAACTCAGTTCAGTTCAGCTCTATTAAGTTCAGTTTAGTTCAGTTCAGCTCTAAAAAGTCAGAAAGAACGGAGCCTAACTCCTTGTGCGGAATTATCAAACCAATCACATTTAAACAATATGACCTTAAATCATGTGCTCGGTATAATAAGAAAGCTCAACTACTTCATTAAGGGTTCCGTAGTAGTCCAACCCTTCTGTAGAACTCACACAAACCCCCATTGCTTATAGTAGCTTTCGGAACATCAACTCCCTTTTTAAAAGCATGAAATTTATAGCCATTGATATAATTTCTTCTCCAGGTCCTCACCCAGTTACTTGGACCCCCTGCTAGAGCTATTATTAAAGGATCCTTGAATTTATAAGCCTATATATCAATAAAACAATATATAAATTATATTAAGATGTTATCTTCTCAATAGTAGTTAATAAGAAATTTGAATGTGATCTTACTTCATTTCCCAACCATTTCGAAAAACATTTGTCATGTTTGCTCCAAACATCATCATAAGACGTGACATCAGGATATGTGAGTTTGATGTACGTCTCAAATTCCCTATAAGACGTGACATCAGGATATGTTTTACTAATGTACGTATTACATATAACATAATAATGAATTAATTTTATTATTAAAAATTAATTGTGTAATAATGAATCAATAACTTACTTTCCATAAGTCTCTAAAAATTGTCCACAGTTTCTTAGAATATAAAAATGAGCTTCTTCAAACTCTTTTTCATTTAAGTACCTCGGTATACATTTCCCGATAGTAGGGGTGCTAACGAGCCGAGTCGAGCCCGAGCTTAGCCTTGCTCGGCTTGTGCTCTAGAACCAAAACTCGAGCTCGAGCTTACCCGAGCTTGAAAAAAATGTGCTCGTAAAAAAGCTTGCGTGCTTTAACGCGAGCTCGAGCCAAACTCGAGCTCAAATCGAGCCTATATATAATTGTTGATTTTTAAATTTTTCTTCCAATATTTTCAATAACAAGACTCGAAAGATATATGTAAAATAATTTGGCAAATAAGTTAGCAATTTGATATATGTGATACAAATATATAATAATGAAATTTTTTTTTAGAAAATATGAGGAAAATCTTCTCTAAAGACACAAATTCAAGCTGCTTGCGAGCTTTTCGAGCCGAGCCGGTCTTTGCCCGGCTTGACTCGTTAAGCTCTCGAGCCGAGCCCGAGCCCGAGCCGAGCTTTGACCGAGCTTTGACCGCGCCGATCTCGAGTTGCTCGCGAGCTGTCTCGTCTCATTATCACCCCTACCCGATAGTATTTCCCAAGTCATCATTGAACAACTCGGGTATATTTGAATCTAGTTGGTTATCGGAATTCACACCAACCTCTAAGTCCTTCGCTTTTGTGTCAATGTGATCTTCAAAATATAGGGAACAAAAATTGAAATTTCCACTTACAAAAAAGCGTTGCATATGGAACCCTCGACCCGAGATTTGTTGCCTACCTTCTTTTTCAAATGATTAAGAAACATCTCAAATGGATACATCCGTCGATATTGAACAGGTCCTCCAACCTTCGCTTCATAAGGTAAGTGAATAGGTAAATGCTCCATGGAATTGAAGAAAGAATGGGGGAAATATCATTTCTAACTTGCATAATATCTCCGCAATGTTTGACCCTAGATGCTCCATGGAATCAACTTTAATCGTAGAAATAAACAATTCTCTAAAAAATTGGCTTATTTCAGTTATACCATTCCAAAAATTTGTCGCGAGTAAATGTTTCAATGCAATAGGAAGTAACCGTTCCATAAAGACATGACGATCATGAATTTTCATGGAATGCAACACCAAGTTTCTATGTTCAACACACCGACTCAAATCTGAAGCATAACCATCCGGGAATTTCAAACCAATTATGACATGAATTTTGTTAAAAAAGAAACTATCAAATAAGTTATTATTCGTACTATTTCACTTATCAACTCTTCCGTATGCGACGAAACGTCCTTGGATGAAGGGGTATGTCCTTTGATCCACAAATAACCCCTATCATCAAGGCGTTGCCTAACAGTTTCCTCAATAACTGCGGGATCTGCATCAATGTCATCAGTTAAGGCATCATTTAATTCTTCTTGATACCAACCCTCCATCTTACCGATATATCCAGCTCTACCCATATAATGTGGATGCAAGTTCTGCTTTTGGGATTCTTTTGCCTTTCTACTTTTTTCCTGCAATTTAATTATATAAGATATTTTAAGAAATAAACTTGAAAAAAAGAGATAGTTGAATATTATTAACAAACATTAAAAGAAATCACCTTAAATTTTTCATCCATACGCTGCTTCACAAACTCCTTCCAATCATCTGGTGTTATTCCTTTATAAAGAGGCAAAGGATCATCTAAAGGCTCTTCTCTCCTTTGTTTTCTATTTTTATAGACAAAAAAAGAAGTCAAGGTTGTCTTAAACAACCAAAAACGCACGCCCACGATACTTAGAACTTTCTGACGCATCGCATCATCTTCGAAGTTCCATTTGGTCTATCAAAAAAATTCATAAACAATGCACAAAAGTTTATTTGGCCACTATATCAAATAAATGTTTAGAACCAGTGCAAAGTCCTTAAATAAATTAATTCATAAACAATTCGAAAACAATGCACAAAAGTTCTACTAATCTTTGATTTTTAAGATGAAACCTCCTTAAATTTGCAAAGTGATATATGGACCGCTTAAAATAAAGTAATTAATTACGTCGTCTGATCGCAATATAAAAAGGCCCTCCACTAAAAATTAAGCAGATATAAATATAGTTATGAAGTGCGAACGTCGTTTCAATTGGAAAAATGTCGAAAAATAATTAGGAAATGTATGGGTATGTATGGGTTGGCATAATTGGCAGAGGAATGAAGACAGGATTAAACGAAGCAACAACTTAGGATGTCGCATATTATTGGTGAGGGTCGGGCACTCGGGCCTAATTAGCATTTGGTTTTAGGAATACTTGCTTGGCTTTCGCAAATGGTACTGCTTTCTACTTTCTAGGCAATGCACGTGGAAGGTATCACAAGTCATTATGGCAATGCTCAGCCTCCCATTCTATGTCTTCGTCCAACCAATGAATAATCACATAATAACAAATCATCCTCGTGTGGTTACAACTCTTAGAACAAGTCTAATAAAACAACAATCGACTCGCTAAGACGGACAAAATCGATCACAAGCTGAACACGGATAGTGTCTCTCTCACAATATTCAAGTGGGAGGATAAGTAGGGGATCCACTTGCCCTCCACATTTGCATATTTTGATAGGGACACTAATCATCTTCAGCTTGTGACGGATATTGCCCGTTTTTAATGAGAATTTGCGATAAAAAAATCCCCCTAACATTAAGATAAGCATTTTCAAATCAAAATCCTTAAATAAGAAAACAAATAAGACTTTTTATTCGTATTGAGTATTATCTTTTCAACATAATACGATCTCTTGATTAAATTATAATCTTTTAATTAAACTTGTTAAGGCTAACATTGGCACTTAATGACGTTGCGATTAAGTCTATATCAAGAGGAACGGATAGATGTCATGGATTAAAAGGAGGCAATGAGCCAACACCACGAAAAGCACAAGTTCAATAATAGATCAAAACTCCTTCAATAAATGCTCCCTAAAAATAGGAGTAGTTCAGGGAGTAGGAGAGCATTTAGGGAGTACGTTGGACATGGACGTAGTCAGGATTTGTACTCAAAAACCTGTTTGACAGGTCAACACTCAAATCTTGACAATTCACTGTACTGTAAAGCAGAAAAAAATACTTGAACAAATGAATGCAGCTACAATTCAGTTATTCAGTGACCTCTTCTCACAAATTGAATGAAAGATAAAGATTGAGTAACTTAACAGGTACGGAGTATCATTTAGCTACAATTTATACCTCGTCCTTGGAGCTCGCTCGACGTCCAAGGATAGAGAAAACACAAACATAGACTAACTACACTAGCCACTGAACTGTATATCAACAAGCCAATTATTCAAGTCATACGAAAATCTAACAGCAAACATTTAGCTAATTCTGTACTTTGTATGACTATCAGATTTTTGCAAAAGTTCATTGTTTTTTTAACCATAAAATGAAACGTGAGAGTTAGTGATCCAAGAACATACTTCTGGCGTGCTTCTAACCAAGAACAGCCATTCAACAGCTCGACATTGATTCTTAACAAACAATCGACAGTACAATTCAAGCAAAACAATTATGCAATAGCAAGTAACAACACGAGCAATTAATACAATTAAGCAGAAATCAGTCAAGCAATCGTGTAAAACCTTGGTAAAATTAACACAATTACAACAATTATCTCAAATGTTCAACTTTCTACTCCCAAAATAATAACAAAAAAAAGGGCAAGGCAAGGGTGAAAGACAAGAAATTTTACAGCTTAGCACCAAAACAGATTGATAATTGATAAACCTGCCACCACAAGTATACCTTTATGTCTTGCCAAATTGAATCTTTAATTCCCTCGGGAACTTTGAACCAATCCTCATATGTGATCTTGATATTATTTCGGGCGATATCACCAATATCTCTAGAAAAAGCTAACCTCCCTGCTCCAAATGGCCTACCGAACTTATCAAATTTAATATGCTTAGGCCCGTTATTTTGTCCTTTGGCCTTTAAACCGGTTGTTGCACCTCTCCCTTTACGTTTGGGCTTCTTATACTGGTCATTTTTGCTCGAGGGGGCTTCCTTGTCCATTATATACCTTAAGAAATAAATTATGAAAAATAGTTAGTATATACCAAAAATAAAAGGGTTATTTAATAGGAATAATCTATCCTATGCCTTCCTTTCTCTTGTTAATTCATCCTATATTTTAACTCATATTAATCTAAACTATACAACCATTTATCTCATAATACACCGGGTAACCATCTACCTGTTTGTCAGGTCACACTTTAGAAAAAACAACTAAAATTATTAAAGACAATAATAATCTTTTCACTCATATACTATGCCCAACCCATTAAAACTGAATATTTACATATTTGTTCCAGACAAATTTGCTTCAGTGTCCTATCCACAATCTTTTGGTATCTCAATGTCCATGCATTCTATGTAAACATGTTGAATACATAAATGCTCCAATATCCATCAAGTTCAAATCAAGATCAACCAGTGAGCAAACTTCTATACGTGGGGCAGCAGAATAAGCTATTCCAAAATCCAGATACTTGAAATAATTCTCCAATACTAAACTAGCAATAATATCACACTATGTCATCATTCACCTATCAATCGAACATATAAAACCACATTCATACAATTTCAAAAATACCAAGAGTAATCAACACTGTAGCAGAACTAGTTCAATCGAAAAAGTCGATCAACCTCGATTTTGAGCGCTCTTTAGAACTCAGCTCACCTCGTTCCTCTTAACCCATAAAATTGAAAATCAAGGAACTTTACTCTTTCTTGTCGTAGTTTCTCTATCTACTCTTAACCTCTACATCTTTAGCCTGACGGCAGTCAACTCTTCAGCTAAGAAGCAACTATATGTCAGAAAGTGTGAAAACCATTTCGGCCTTAATTGGGCTGATGATCAGTCAACAGGTTGATGCTAATCAATAGTTTCTCAAGAAGTTTGTTTGCCTTTATATTTAGGGGAAAGCTAATCAATAATTCGATTAAGTTCAATTAAAGAAAAATGAGTGTATAGTTCAGATTAATATGGGTTAAAATATACGATAGATTAAAATAAGAAGGAAGGGCATAGGATGGATTATTCCCGTTAAATAACCCAAAATAAAAATAATACTTAAAACTGATAAATGTTTAGATGGTACAATTAAAAGAACAAACAATAAGACTACCTTAAATAACCATAAACTATTTTGAGTTATCAAACCATAGTCCCTCATCATGATCTTTACGCATATAAGTTTCATCACGTAAATCTTGAACCGATGGACGCCTGACAGAAACAGGAGGGAGTTCATCAAGCTGATCATATTCTTCTTCGTCAACAACACCCTCGATACGTTTTTTACCATAACGAACCACAGATAATCTCATATCTAAAGGATCTTCAATGTAGAATACTTGTTTTGCTTGAGATGCAAGAATGAAAGGTTCGTGTATATGTCCAACAATGTTAAAGTTTACCAAAATGAATCCCATATCGTCAACTGTGACGCCCTTATCACAATCTACCCATCTACACCGAAACAAGGGTACACTAAAACTTACATACTCAAGCTCCCAAATATCCTCAATCTTCCCATAGTATGCTCTTGTGATGTCTACAAGATCCTTACCCTTTCCCACATATTCTTGTGTTGATGCAAGAACACTCACTCCACTATTTTGCATTGTACTCTTCTCATCTTGTCGGCTTGTGTAAAAGCAAAACCCATTGATATCATACCCTTCAAATGATGTTATGTTCGATTTAGGACCATAAGCTAACCATCTTAAGTTATCACTTACAGTATGAGATTGTCTAGACAACTCATTCATCACCTTACCTTTAAACCACTCCACAAAAGTTTGACTTTGTTCATTCAGCAACCATTCATCTCGTTTATGTGGATTTTTTTGCTTCAATAAATCTAGGTGCTCGGTTAAATAGGGATGAACCTCTGCCATATGTTGTAGAACATATAAATGTGCTTGCTGGAAAGAATCACGGTCCACGCTCATGTATTTCTTACCTAGAGTACCCTTCCCTAATAATCTACCTTCGTGCCGAGATATGGGAATTCCAATGGGTTCAACATCTGCCATATAGTCAATACAGAACTGGATTGTCTCACATGCAATTGTTCCTTCGACAATACTACCTTCAGGCCGATAACGATTCTTCATTCGTCTCTTATAAGTACCCATCTCTCGCTCCATCGCCCACATGTTTCGTTGAAAGACAGGACCACAAAGTTTAATCTCACGCACTAAATGAATGACTAGGTGAACCATGATGTCAAAGAAAGCTATCGGGAAGTACATCTCCATTTCACATAGAGTCACAACAATATCAGCTTGCAACTCATCCAAGATGTCCGGATGGATATCTTTTGAATTGATTGAATTAAAGAAGAGGCAAAGCTTGGTGATGACTTGCCTAACATGCTTATGCAATACAGATCTGATGGCCACTGGTAACAGTTGTGTAAGCATAACATGACAATCGTGAGATTTCATACCTACTAACTTACAATCTTTCATGGAAACAAGACGACAAATGTTAGAGCTATATCCATGTGGTACCTTGACTCCTTTTAAAGATTCACAAACAACGATCTTCTCCTTCTTAGAAAGAGTGGTGCAAGACGGTGGTATATAGATACGTTTCCCCTTCTCAATTGGTTTTAACTCGATACGCCCACGAGCAGCCATGTCATTTTGAGCTTTCACTCCATCCTTAGTCTTATTTGGAATATTGAGTAATGTTCCAATTAGACTATCAAACACATTCTTCTCTACGTGCATGACATCAATGCAATGCCTAACATACAAGTGCTGCCAATATGGAAGTTCCCAAAAAATTGACCTCTTTGTATGATATACTCCATCTGGTGGAGGTACGTACGGTTTTCCGAAATCTGTAGTTATATTCTTAACTTGATCGTAGTACTCTTTTCCACTCAAAAACAAAGGGGGTTTCCTATGCTCTGTTTTCCCATAAAAAGCCTTCTTCTTCCTTCGATATTGATGATTTTCATGTAGAAACTTCCGACCTCCCATGTACGCATTTTTACCACTATGCTCCAACCAATCAGATTCAGTGTCATCCCCGCATACCGGACATCCCTTGTCAGTTTTCAGTCGGTATCCAGAAAGGTTACCATAAGCAGGGAAGTCATTAATTGTACAATACAACATAGCATGCATTTGAAACTAGGAGCTAGTAGCTGCATCAAACACCCGTACCCCAGCATTCCACAGGAGTTTCAAGTCTTCAATCAGAGGAGCCAAATACACGTCAATGTCATTTCCAGGTTGCTTAGGGCCCGAAATTAAGAGTGTTAACATAATTTATTTGCTCTTAGTGGTAAGCCAAGGAGGAAGATTGTAAATTATCAACATTACTGGCCAACAACTGTGTTGGGTGCTTAAAGTTCCAAAAGGATTAATTCCATCGGTGCAAAGTCCTAATCTTAAATTTCTGGGCTCTTTACCAAAATCTGGAAAGGTTTGATCAATTGTTCTCCATTGGGGAGCATCAGCTACATGCCTAAGTTTGCCATCTTTCTTCCTGCCCTTTTGATGCCACAACATGTACTCCGCATCTTTTTTATTTGAAAAAAACGTTTAAATTTTGGTATTATTGGTAAATACCATAACGTTTTTACAGGACTCCCTTTCTTGCAACCATTACCATTGTCTACGCACTTATATCGTGACTCACCGCACTTTGGGCATTCTTTTAATTCACTATACTTTTTACGGTACAAAATACAGTCCTTTCGGCATGCATGAATCTTTTGATAAGTCGTAGCTAATGGGCATTGTAGTTTCTTGCACTGGTATGTGGTGGTGGGAAGCTCATTACCTTGTGGCAACATTTGAGACAAAAGTTCTAATAAGGATGTGAAACTTTTATCACTCCACCCATTTCCAGCTTTCAATGTGTACAGTTTCAACACAGCTGATAAAAGAGAAAATTTAGAACAATTCGGGTATAAAGGTTTCTTGGAATTATCAACCATTCTCTGAAATATAATAGGACACTCCACAATATCTTCTTCAAGATCGTTCATCAGCCCATCAATATTATCACTATTATCAGGCTCTACATTATCATCCATATCAATATTTTCAGAGACTTCATCGTCATTTTTATCCCCAGTATCAATCTCAGCCCTATCTCTATCATTAGTTCCAAAAACCACGCTGGTACAAATATCATTACCACTCTCTCCATGCCATATCCACACATTATAATCTGATTTAAATCCTTTTAAAATTAAATGCTCTCGCAATTCATCTCTAGAATTCACCCTTTTACGATTTTGACATAAGGTACACGGACATACAAATTGATTATCCCCATGTCGTCTTTGATGTTCAACAGCACAACTAAGAAACTCCTCGAGTCGTTCAAGATAAACAAAATCACGCTTTCCATACATCCAACTTCGGTCCATAATCTAGTTAATACACGCGTATATGAATGGGTATCCACGTCAATGAAGTATAATAATCGCATTAAATGCACTTAACTATTTCATGTATTAAAAATTGACATTATTTAATGAGAAATTGATTTAGAATAAAGATATACCTTCAATTGGCAATCAAATAATTTTGTAAGGTCAAAGTAGAGAATCTTGGTGGAGAGATAACCTGCAAATAAGGATTATTTTAACGGTTTAAACTTTATTAGATTATAAAATATATAAAAAAAAAAGGTGTATTTTCTACTCTCGCATGATTCTCAGTCATCACTACTACAAAAAATCTCTTAGGACCTTAAATATGAAGTAATTGTTACTTGCTATTTATCTAGCCCATCAATCAATTTGAAAAATTACATCTTCATGATATCGTTTTTTACTGTCTTAGTACAAGAATTCATTTGTTACTGTTTTTTACTGAACCGACGGCCAGACGCACCCTCACCCACCGTCGTCGCTTCGTATCGATTGGGCCTCCTTCGGGTATGTTCCTTGGTAATAGGTACTTCTTATTTGTTCCTGATTTCATTTTAATTTTTTAGGGTTTATAGGAAATTCAATTTGTGCTTAATGATTGAATTAAGATGTTGTATGTTTTTGTCGTTGTTATTTAAAGAGAAATATATCATAATTGTTGTTGTGATTCAAGTATTACACTTAATTTTGTTAGGACTTTGATAATCAGGGTAGATCAATTTAGGGGTTCTAAATTCCCTTACTCTCTCCGTTTTCCAGGAATTTCATCTCAGTATCATAAGTAGGACTAAAATTTGGCAAATCTACAAGAATGCTCTTCTTTAGAAGTACTTTCGTACACTCCAGTCGAATCTCTGTCAGACTCATTCAAGTGGTAAGTTTACTTGTTAAATTGCGGTTGTATTTCGAGAATTTTGCAGATAGGTCTGTTCTTTAATTTGCTTATGTTAATTTGTTTCTAACGATTGTTGTTGAAACGGTACCCTGTGTTATTGCAATGAATACTCCTATCATTTTTATATACCTGGTAATTTTTTTTAGGATCGAGGACAATGGTTTTTTAAATTCAATCAGGTTGGTGTATGATGTTATTGCTATATGGAATTATGTTTGTCTCTTCATCTTTTATCTTCTTTTGATATAATTGTTTTTAGTAAACTTTGTAGGTTGTACAATGGATCCATTTGATCTATATCGTTAGTGTTGGTACAACAATCATCAATTTTTGTGTTGCCCTTTTGCCCTTCTCATAGCACAAACTATAATGTTGTTAAGTTGGCTACCTGCTGCCACAAAAAATACCAGATGCATTTCTTCAGACACTAGATTAGATGGGTGTTTGTTTCTAAACAACACCTTTTTATTGCATTTTTTTTTCGATAGCAAGCCTTCATTCTTTCATTACTGCACACTATTTCCAAGGTGTAATTGTCTCACAAACCCGTATGTTTCTCGTGCATATTTCATTTTATTTTTCATATACTGGTAATAAGGAAGACTGAAGAGTTTAACGATGAATTTCCATTAGTCTTCCTTTATTTGCTTTCATTTAATTGCTACTTAATAGTGAAATGTTGATATTTTGTCCAAATAAAGCATTCGTTTTACTCTCTAAAGCTTTCATTTTGCAGGAAGTGGGATTTAAAGAACTTGAAGAATACAGAGTACTAGTAAAGCAAAAAGGTTTATCATTTTTTACTCTTGTGCACCAATAATGTAGGATAAATCTAGTACTAATGTTTGATTTAGCTGCTCTTATCGGCTAATTCCTTGTCCTCTTTAGGAAGTTCTGTAGGATAGTTGGAAAGTGTTGTAGAGCTTGTGAAATTACTAGAGAGTAAGTGACCTACAACTCTAATAACTTATACGGAGTATGTTTTGTCAAGTCTCGATAATTTTAATTGCTTGAAAGCCTCAAAGTTATAAATTGTTTGAAAAAATATGCATTCATTGTAGTCTAATTAGATAGCTATTAGATATGTTAGGTGATCCTCTCTTTAGCTGCTGCTTAGTCATGGTAGAATCATTGTCTTGCTTATTTGGGATGGGTATAAATATACATAAAATAACGCTTAACTCTAGCTTAGTGAAAAACAGAAAGTAATTTGAATCCTTTTGAAAAACTTGATCATCGGAGTTGTTTGAGAGACGACTTGTGTTTTTGTTGTGGTTACAGCTTGCTTAACATTTTGATTGGAACACTAACCGTTCTATTATATCTACTAATAGCCCCTGAAATTGTTTGTGAACATCCTTACAACAACATTTTTGACTAGTGAACACTAGGAGTAATTCTCTTAGGACCTTAAATATGGAGTAATTGTTACTTGCTATTTATCTAGCCCATCAATCATTTTGAAAAATTACATCTACATGATATCGTTTTTTACTGTCTTAGTACAAGAATTCATTTTTTACTGTTTTTTTCCTTCGTGCAGGGGCAATGCCATTAATTCCACTTCGAGTTTGGGTATTAGATGATTTCAACGAAGAAGTTATCTTGGAGTGTTGTTATTTCGCTAGATTTGCTCCTTTTGTAATTGCGGTTTAGTTGATATGAATCTGAAATATCTTTAAGATTGGTTGATTTAGAAAGTTAATGGGGATGATATAATTTGATATTTGTGAAGTCTTAGTAATAGAAATTTTTGAATAAATATATGCAGATCTCGATTTTTTTTATTGTAATTTTTTTTTTGGTTTTAAATAAACTTAAGAAACCGGTTTTAGTCAACAAATGGTTTCAAAGATTAGATAAAAGAAACTGGTTTTTGCCAATAACTGGTTTCTAAGCCTTCATTGATTTTGTCTCCTTCACTAATCAAAGAAACCAGTTTTAGCAACAACCAATCTCTTTGATATAACCAAAGAAACCAGATTTAATAACCAGCCTCTTTGGCTGAGACACCTATGAGCTAGAGACCGGTTATAAACTGGTTTCTTAAGCCTTTTTTGACCGGTCTCCTTGGATGTTTTTGTAGTAGTGTGGGTAGGCTGCTAGATGTTCTATTTCATACGCCGTATTATACATCTCATCTATATCGTATTAACAGTAATTATGTAAGACCAATCACCAAATTATTAAGATGCAATTATCATTCCATAAAATATATCCTTATAATAGAAAGCATTCCTACTAATAGAAAGCATTCCTACTAATACGAAATATCCATTAATCAATCGCAACCAAATCTCTTCCCTAAACCCTTCATTTTTAACCTAACTACAAATCCCTCTGATTGCCCATTTCCTCTCATTTTTTTTGTTAGGGTTTTACTACAATCATCACCAGAATTGTATTAAATTGAAAGAAAAGACGAGACCTAGTCCGGCTAATTAACTCAAAATCGTATTAAATTGAAAGAAAAGACGAGAGTTTTAAATTGTTAAAACTTGCAGATTTTGGTGAGGGCGATTGTGGTAGACGACTTGTGCTGGTGACGGCGGATTGGGGTGGTCACGGGTGGTGACAGCAATTGTAGTGAAGGGGACGATTGTAGGCGCGCGATTGTTGTACGTGACAGCAAATTTTGGAGAGGGCGATTGTGGGAGACGACTTGTGGTGGTCGCGGGTGGTGAAGGGCAGGCCGGCGCTTGGTGGTGAAGGGGAGGCCGTCGCTTGGTGGTGAAGGGGATGGAAAGGGCGGGTGTGAGAACGAGGGTATTATGCGTGCGGTTGTTTGAATTGAGAAGTTAGGTTTTGCTTATTATTTGAGTAGTGTACGTGTTAATGTGTTATGCATGACATTGCTTATTATTTGAGAAGTAGTGTACGTGTTAATGTGTTATGCTTGACATCGGATTTAGCAAAACCGATGCAACACAAATCAATTAATATCGACTTCAAATAACCGATGTTAATGATCGATGTAAATAATAATAAATAAATAAAAGTAACATCGGTTTCAGCAAAACCGATGAAACATAAATAAATTAATATCGGTTTTCAAATAGCCGATGTTAATGACCGATGTAAATAATAATAAAAAAAATATATATATCATTTTGTTTTTAAAACCGATGTCAATAACTAAGGTTAGGCTATTTACATCGCTTCTATTAAAAAGTGATGTTAATAAGGCGATGTCAATGGCACTTTTTCTACTAGTGACTATATGCAAAAATAAATGTGATATTTTTTGATTTTTTCAAATTTTTTCTAATTAACATGAATTGTAAACGTGAATGCAATACAAATGCAAATGCAGACGCAAAAGGATGTAAAACACTTCCTCAAACCAAAACAGACAATGTCCTCATTGGCTATAGCACAATAGCATATAAGGGAAAGGGAAAAAAAAAACAACCTAATTCATGTACCTAAGGAAGGAAATATAAATGAAGAATGGAAAAAACAAAAGGAACAGAAAAACTCACAAAACAAAGGCTTCCCCAAACCAGCATCAAACTGGGGGTCGATCGAGTAGAAAGCCGACTCGATCGAGAACTTTTTCAGTCAGGGTTGCTCGATCGAGTAATTCGTCTTTACTCGATCGAGTAATCTCTTGGCAGCACAACCTTCGACTTTGAGCAATTGTTTTCCGCTTCTTTCTCCTGCAAAAACGATGCCAACCAATACCCAGAATAGTACCAAAAATTGTCCAACAGGAAAAATAAATTGTCTATCTAAGCTACGGATTATCACGTAATAGTCTAATTGTCTAATTGTCTAATGAAAACGCGATAAATTGTTTGTTACAATTTGCACGGGGTTGCAAACCCGGCTAATACCCAAATAGTTTTGTGACAAGGCCACCGTCAGGCCTTTGACTTGCGGAAGTACCCTCAGCTGTGGTAATTTCTGACTTCTTTTTCCACAATCCCTGGGGTATACGTGCAGCGGTGGGCTCAGAGTGACTAACAATGTTAGGCATCTTCGCTGTCACGGTAGTCTCAACAGTCAAATCTTCCATGAAAATAAAACTGTCGAAGACGGAGTCAGGAGTACTCAAGTCTTCCTCCTGAAGAGTCTTACCTATCCCTCTCTACCTGCGCATACACAACTATAGAGAGAAAGATAAGAACAGTCTTAAGGAATTAGAAATTCCTTAAGACGAGACAGAAATAAATAACAGAAAATTAAATTGCCTCCCCGGAAGCGGCGCCAAAATTTGATGCGTGTCGTTATACACCAAAAATAAAACCTAAGTCTACTAACTAAGAAGATAGCGGAAGTAGGGTCGATCTCCACAGGGAGGAAACTAATTAACTGAAATATAAATCTGCCAGTAACAATCTGGGGGGTTTTGAAAAGGTTTTGACTAAACTAAATAAGATTAAAGGAAGAGAAATAAAGGTAGAAAGTAATATGAAATAAATCAGATAAAGAGAGAATATGCTAGGATTCGGTCGACTGCAATATCGGCATCTATGGGTCAACTAAGTCAGTCAATCTATCAATGAGAAGGGCAATGGTTTTCTCCTATCGGTCTCAAACCACCCTAGGGATTTTCCTAATTAACTCTCGTCCTCTTAGGAGTCACCTATCAATTCTAAGCAAGCCTTCCCTTCCAATCTCTCGATCTAGGTCGGGGTTAACTACCTAGCCAGTCTCCTTCGTGCACTCATTCGACTTAACCTCAATTTAATTGCTTAGACTGATTCTCATATTCATGACGAACTAAAATAATCTATCCTAACATGCCTCTACTACAGTTTTCCTCATCCCAACATACTAGGGAATTAGCTACTCATGCTATTAACGATGCTAACAATAAAGACGATTGAATATATGATATTAGACATAATAAAATCGTAATTAACAAGCATGAACAATAACAATGCAGTAATTAAGAAGAGTAAACAGTGATTAAGACTAAAACGAAGGTAAGAATAAAAGAGAGAAAAGAAGAAGTTTACAATCATAGCAATCTGGCGTAAGAAACAAATCCACGTTGATAAACCCGAATGTAAACTAAAGAAAGAAGAGAGTTCAGAAACTAGAAGCTAAGTGGTTATGATCAGGGATCACCCCATGATCACCTAATGACGAAAATAAGAGTCTTAAATAAGCATAACACGACTCTAAACCCTAATTAAGCTACGGACTTAAGGCCCGTGATAGGATCCACTCAATCGAGGGAAAACACCCTCGATCGAGGACTTTATTCTAGGATTTTGGTCGATCGAGTACTTATTCTACTCGATCGAGTAACTTCTTCAGCAGCTACTACTCGATCGAGCACAGGACAGCTTGATCGAGCAACTCTTCTCTTCAACTCTCCTCGATCGACCAAAGGCATAGTCGATCGAGGTCTTTTGGCCTATCATGCAGTGTTGGACATGACTTTAGACTTGATTGCGAGCGGGTTCACGCTTCCCCATGCAAGAGCTTCTGTTTCGTTCCTTCCATTCTCCTAAATGCATGCAAAGTGGACTGTTTCGGCCCGGTTTCCGCTACTACGCAGCTTGTACCTACAAATTAGTAATGAAAGTACAAAGTAGCCAAATAGGGGCATATGGTGATATAATATCACTTAAATGACATATAAATGCGTGCATAAATGGACTAGAAAGTCTATACAAAATACACGCATCAGTCATCTTGAACGAGTTGAACTCGGTCCTCAGCTCTCATCTTACATGCTCTGGCACAAACTCGATTCTTATCTCAGCCTTAAACTCTCGCCAAGGTATCGCCTCCTTCCCATTCTTTATAAAGTTCTCCTTCATAGCAACGCTCTCACGAAACCTCCACTTCCCTGCGTGACCCCTCATGTAGAATGCAGCTTGATCTACACAGTACAAAGATTCTCTGGGCACTTGACGACCTCGAATATGCTCACCATTTCACGGTGCCAGTCATCGAACAAATGCGGTACTCCAATACCCTCGTAAGTAGTGGGTCGGTGAAGGGAAATAGCTGTGCTTATGGTAGTAGCATTAACTACCACCTCTCGGTCCCTTCCCATATTTTTAAGGGCCTCAGCCAGGGTCTCGTTCTATTCTATTAGCCCGGCTACCTCATTAGGACTTAATTCAGTGGCTCTGGTTGACGAACAATCTCCTATTGTCGGCATGGCAACTTTAATAAGTTACGTAAACATAAGAACAAAGCCTACGGCTTGAAATGAAGTACAGTCCTGTCACAAATACACTCGGTCGAGTACTGCCTACTCGGTCGAGTCCCTTGCCACACTCGATCGAGTCACGCAGTATACGGCCGCCAGCACATCACAAAACCACATATACCTCATAAATAACATATTTTGCATTATAAACATATACGTTTCATGCTTAACATCGTATCTCTTCATATACACCAAATTTCATACTTAATTTGCATAACAACTCATAGTCCCATGCTCATATTTCATCTCCACCTCATATCATAGTTCACCAATCAACACATCAATCACATCATATACATATACGTCCCAAAACATCCATGTTGTTACCGACTAAGAGCTGTAGGGGAAAATTTGCAATTTTAGGACGTCTCCCAAATCCTTGCGGTAGCTCCCTACAACTCCTCCTGGGTTAATTTTATTAGACACTCCTATGTTCATCAGGTTCATCTTCGCTCTGATACCACTTTGTAACACCCACATCTACCAAAGAGACTTACAAGACCTCCTTAGTAAATCGGAATGCTACCATCTCGTTGACTGAGGTAGTAAATATCAAATAGACAATCAAGCAAAAATACTTTATTAAGAAATAGTCTAAATAATGGTTACAATGTCTCAAAATAAGTGAAACTATCTTAAACGAAATACGCAAACCAAGAGAATCATAAAGTGATAGTCTAAGTAATCTAAACAATGCGGAAGCTAAGACTCGTCATCACCAATCCCATCAAATCCCCAAGCGAGCTCAAACATAATACCTGCTAGACACCTCCTCACCATTCCCCAATGGATCACAACAGTTTTGGAAAACATTAACAGGGTCAGTACCATCAAATATCAATCAATACATAAAATAACAATACAACAATATGTAACCAATCGCCAACCACCAACAACACTATCAAGCACCAGTATCTGAGCTACCACCGCCGCGGCAACCCCTTGCCAGCGTCTGACTGCAGATCTGACCGCTATTCCGCCTATTGATGCCAGACAGCAACACTAGTCATCGAACTTCCCTCTCACCGCAGCGAGAGTCCCGGAACATTAATGTGCACGACCCTCGTGGCGGGAGAGCCACGATAGGCGAACTCGGGGTGTGACCCGTCACCCGCCGGACCATCAAAATAGTAACAAAGTACCAACATAGCTGCACACCACCATCATCACCACCAACAACCACAACCATATATTATCACCAACAACAGCAATACAACAACAAGTAGTAATAATGCATCTTATCATATCAATCAACGTACAAAAGTACCGAGTAGGGAAACCCTACCTGAAAGCAGTTCCACAAGTAAGCAATCACAATCAAAATTCTTCTTCTACAAAGTCTCTTCCTATACAAGCAATTAACATCTTAATCTATAACTATCAATTTCCCCCCTTTCCCCCAATTCAATTAGGGTTCTACAACTAGTCACAATGATTATAATATGTAAAGACATGATTACTTAGAGCGATATCGACACACAAGACAAGATCCGATTGAACTCTGAGCCTTGAGATGATTCAAGATGATTAAGGGGGTTTTTGGAGAAGTTAAGAGAGTTTTAGGGTTAATTATAAAGTGTTAACTTGTCGAAATTATTTTATACCTTTTAATTATCTTAAAACAAACCACCCGATAAAACCCGTCTGCAGAACGAGCATGTTAGTGAGCATGATCTGGCTAATGCACTCGATCGAGTGCAAGAAACACTCGATCAAGTACGTTGCACTCGATCGAATAAACGCTACACTCGGCCAAGTGCCACCTAGGCAGAAGGCTGCCTAACTGACACAAAACCCACTCGGCCGAGTACACACGCCACTCGTTTGAGTGAGCCCTATTCGACCGAGTTGCAGAAAGTCAGAATACGAAGTGTTACACATATGTCCCAATCCTGAATCCATTGCAGAAGAAGTTATAAAGAATGAATAACGATGGTTCCATGATATGGGTTTTGCTTATGAAAAGAGGACTAACTCGTCAAGAAAAACCAACAACCAAGAGGCAAAAAACTAAGGAACCTAGTCAACACAAAAAGACTAAGGCACCTCCTAATAGGTCCTACTTTAAGAAAAATATATTAAGACAAGTTTGGGTTATAATAGATATGATATTTAGGGTGACTAACATTAAAGGACCCAACCTTGCTTGGGTACCCAAAAACTGTATCTAAATTATCTTGCAGGTAGTCGTGAAATAAAACAAATTATGATACCTTAATAGTGGTTATTCAAGGCACATGACCGGAAATAAAGACTTATTTCTTCCACTCAAACCTTTTGACGGAGGTAAGGTCACCTTTGGGGACAACAAGAAACGTAAAGTCATTGGTGTTGGTAAAATTGGTATATCTACGTCTCATGCATTAGTGATGTTTGGTTAGATAATGGCCTCAAGCATAACCTATTTAGTATATCCCAATTATGTGATCAAGTAAACAAGGTTGTCTTTCATTCAGATATTTGTCGCATCATAATTGAGGGTACTAGTAGGGGTATACTTGAAAGACATCGCAAACGAAAGGTTTACATGATAAACTTGAATGTTGTTCCTACTAACTCTTTTACATGCATGAAAGCAACTTTAGATGATCTGTGCCTATGTCAAAAGAGATTTGGTCACATTAGCTCTCCTATTTTGAATAAGCTCAAAAGATAGGACTTGGATGAAGGTTCGCCTAAAATCAAGTTTGATCAAAAGAAGATGTGTGACATGTGTGCTCGATGTAAGCATGTTAGATTATCTTTCAAACCTAAAAGAGTTCCCATACAGAATAAAGCAGAGGATGTAGCTGAACTTGACTTTCAACTAACCAGAGATGATCCTCCAGATTTGGATGAATAAGACAAAGGAACCGAAGCTACAACTGATGAACTTGAGATTGCTTCACATGACAAAGGAAATAGAGCTGAAGCTATAGTTGATGATACTATAACTTCCTCTCAAGACAAGGGACTGAAAACCAAGGGTATATAACTAATGCAGCTATAACCTTGAATTCAGATCAAAGTAGTGAATCTTCAGTTATACTTGTTTCTCCTACAACCCCCCGATTATATTCAGGGGAAACTACCCTTAACTCCGAGACATTTGAAGCTTCTTGTAACACTCCCACTTACCGAGGAGTCTTTAGCAAGACCTTCCCAAGTAAGTAAAGGTGCTACCAACTCGGTTGCCCGAGGAATTGAACATCTTAAGACAATAACGAAACGTATTTCATTAATATTACATATTCTTTATTACAACATTCAACCAAAGCATTAAATACAATAATCTGACTCGTGATATCTAGACTCATCAGCAGTAGCGTGGTCATCGACTCATCGCATCCCGACCACTGCCAAACATTATGCACATAGCCTGTAATCAATTTGTTACCCATTCCCAAATAGATCATCACAGTTTTGTAAAACAGTAAAAGGGTCAGTATTCGCATATACCGACCAACGTACACGCTAAGTACAAGGAAAAATAAACCGGAGGACCACCGCAACGGTTACCTCAGTACCATCCTGCTCTACACAACCACCTATTGACCCTGGACCGCAGCCACATGCGTTGAACTTCCATCTCGCTATAGCAAGATAACCTAGAACATTAATGTGCACATCCCCCACGTAGCGGGATAACTACGGGGGCAAACTCAGGGTGTGATCTGTCTCCCAACGGAATCACCCATACCATAGTAACCATCACCAATAATTCCAACTCCATCATTGTCACAACAGTGACCATCCCCAATATCACAATCACAATCATCACATATAATAAATCAACAATCTCATGCCATCAATTAGCAATGCAAATACTGAGTAGGGAAACCTTAGCTTTTAGCGTTCCAGCACATAGCCATCTTTCCACGTACACACGCACATGTACAAATACACATGGCATCATCAATCTGATATAATCAATCCGATATAGTCAGTCTAGTCGTTTTCCCGCGGCGGCTTTCCGGGTGGTGTCTCTTAGGGTGGTTAGGGTTTAGAGAGTATGAGGAAGATAGGTTTAGAGAGAAAAATGTAATTTCAAATAATGATTTATCAATTAAGAATAAGTCCCGAAATATATTTATAGCGGTCTGATTTCCAACACACTCGACCGAGTAAGAGTGCACTCGGCCGATCAGGCCCCACTCAGTCGAGTGGGCCTCATTCGCTCGAGTTACTTATGCACTCGACCGAGTAAAGTCTACTTGGTCAAGTTCCACCGACTGAGAGTACAGTTCCCCAACGTCTCATCCAACGGACAATCCCCCTATGGTCAAAGGTCAGTCCATGGTCGGTCAACGTCTGTAAAATATCGGGTATTATAGTCTTCCCCCCCGTAAAATGAACTTGGTCCTCGAAGTTCGCCCATTACCACAACTAACACACTTATACCAGTCACAGTTACAACGTTTACAACCAACACCATTCGGTCCATTTCGTTTCATTTTTTTACAAAAAAGCCATAGTTCCACATTGTTCATAGGATTACAGCCCACATACATATACCATCCACGTTCACAGTTTCACAATTGTACATATCATTGTTTAGTTACACCTATCATCATCCACATAGTAATTAACAGCCATATACGTATACATACCCACATATATCATATCATTATTTCACATAACATCATTTCCTATATGTTGTTAACGTATTTCCCCTTCATATCAATCAAACAAGTGACGTAAGCAATACAACTCCGCACATATTATTAACACATAATCGTGCCCAACGCCGATAAAACATTTGCAAACATTATTATTTGTAGAATTATTCATAATCGTAATCGCAACACCATTCGCAACGTTATCTACCCACTTAAAAGAACTTCGTCCCCGAAGTTCACCCTCCCTTGATAACAGATATAGGTCGAGCCCAATAGCCCATAAACTGTCCCGGCAAGGAAGTGTATAAGGAAACACATTGAGCTTGAACGAATACAATTTCAGAACATCCAACCTTAACTCGTGTTATTTCGACACCCAATAAGAAAATAATGTAGTACATTGATCGCCACACACGTCTTACCTATATCTAGAGATATCCGGCTATCATTCCTCGTTCATTATTTAGTACAATTTACTTAATTATTACCGCACCATTAACATTCAACATATATATTCAGACATTCATACTTCCGCCCCCGCTACAATGTTCACACCCATGTGGCAATCTGCTACAAAATAAAATCATAGCATGTGTGTACAAAGATAATCCCCCTTCGAACATTTACTGAAGAAATGTATAAGTTTTTATATTCCTTTTGCCATCGCTACAGACGATATATGTTATTCAACAAGCAATGATATAAATATAGGAAATCCTTCATTAACCACAATATATAACCACATATTCCACATTGATCTATTTATAATGTCTCATTCTCTTAAAGGAAATGTATGGAAAGTAATGGTGAAATGAATAAACATAGCCAGTTAATAGCTGTTGTGATTCCATCCACGTATTATCACTACCCATGTTATAATTTAGATACCATCCATAAATTTCGGTCACATCAAATCCCAGAATACAATCAGACATTTGCCTGGCTTGAGTCTCGGTTGTCAATGTTATTTTCCGAAGGTAGATTTTAAGCAGCGTAGTATACATTAAACAAGTTTAATAAACATTATTCCTTACAATCCGTAACGCAAACCACCGTTACCGCAACAACATTATAACACGCGATAAGAAGTTTTAGAGGGCACAATACTCACCGGAAAGGCATTGCCCAATGCAAACCGTCACTTAACTTAAGCATCCAATACATACGTAAATACAATTAGCCATCACATTCAATGTTTTAAATTTGATAATACTGAAATATCACTCCATCGAGTGGTGTTTACTATGTCGAGTCGATCTTACTCGGTTGAGTGAACAACACTCAGTCGAGTGTACAATAAGTTTATGAATCAGACTCTACTGACTTGACGCACTCGGTCAAGTACCCTGAAGTACTTGGTCGAGTACACAGTACTCGATCGAGTTCCACCTCCTACTCGGCAGATTCCAGCCGAGATACTACAATCCTAACCATAATTTACACATTCAACATTCCAATAAAACATTGGGATTATCCTAACAACATATCATTGATACCGAGTGCGACTCGCGTTTCAACACAATATTCATGCTAAACAAGTACCACATAGCCGATCAAATAAATCCTGGCCTTATGGCCATTACAAATCCACACAAATTGTTCTAATGTTAACCAAGTTCTCAATTATAACCAAGAAAGCACAACATAAACTTGAGTCGTAGCTCACTGGTCACCATCACAATCTTCCTCCATATCGGTGACTGCGGCTCCTGAATTCCCTTCACCATCGTTACGGTCTGGCGCATCTTCTCTGACAGGGTTAGAGTGCCAAACTGAGCACCCCACGGCCCGGTCAAGCATCCTTAGACATGCCCCATCTTGGTCCCCCGATGCTCCTTCTTCACCCCGTAGCAATCGAACACGCCCTGGTCACTGCCCACCCGGTCCAACAAGCCGGTTGGACTAACTCCTTGCCCACCGCCCAAGTATAGGCCAACTCCTACATGTTTCTCAACACTAGAGCGTTGGACAAACGCTCTGTCAACTCGGCGACATGCATCCGGGGGTCATGGACGGAGGGGAGGTGAGGGTACTGGTAATAGGGCTGCTAGAAGACCTGCTCCTCCTGCACTAATGGCTGATCCATCACCTCCTCCCTCACTGGTCTCGCCTCCCGGGTGGGTAGGGGTGCTTTCCCGCTACGAGTAGCCACTACGGGCTCCTCCTTTCGCACCAAAAGGTGGTCAGGAATAGTGTAAGTCTGGTCTGGTAAGGCACGTGAGTCCGAGTCAGCCCTCTCTAAGTGGTCAGTCTCTGGTACATCTTCCCCAAAAGGTAGGTTCATCCACATATTACCCCACACCCTCTAGGCCAACTCTTCCCCTTCTTCCCGCCTCACCCACTTAAGGTGTAAGAGATAGTCCAGGTCAATCAAAGGGACACCACCGAACAAGTCGTGGAAATCCTCATCAGGGGAAAAATCGGTCAGTCTCTGGTCCAAGCCGGTCACAATCGCACCGCAACTAAGGTTACGGTGGCTAGTACTCGGGGTGGTCATCTGTGCTAAACTAGCACAGACAATTGCAGGGGCGCTATAAGAAACAAGTCTCTCCCTCTTCGGGTTCAGGTATGATACTAGCAACAAAACCTCGTTGGAGTTGAGCGTGCTAATGTCATTCCGCCCATAAAGTAGGCAAGTCAACATCCTCAGAAAGAGTCTAAGGGTCGGGTGCTGAAAATCATTTATCAGCAAGGAGCTCACACTAGATAAAGGTCTGCCAGTGAGTAGGTGAAAGTAAGAAGTAGCGTTTCCCAGCCCCGAACCTATAGTCTTACGACTTCCCTCCTTGGCCTTTACCAGGTCAAGGTGTTCCGTAAATTCGTCAAGGGTCAAGTTGTGTTCTCCATTCATGAGACGAAAGCTAACCGTCTCCTCAGCGGCATTATTCATGAATGAACTCAAGAACTCTAAGGTCAAGAACCCACAGCACTTCTTTCGAAGCCGGTACAACCCCCTCATCCCCAAGGATCTGAAGATGTGGCATACATCCTCATCAATTCCCATAAGCTTCAAGGTACTAGAGTCCATGCACCTAGTAGGCTTGAGGAAGAATCCCATCAAGGCCTCAATAGCCTTCTTCTGAGAAAAGTCACGGAACAGGACACTAGGGTATTATGCAACACTAGGTACCACCGGCTCACTATATTTTCCTTGTTCGACAGCAGTAGCGGAACAAGTTCTCTTGTTTGGTGCATTTCCAGCTCTTGGCATCTGCAAGCGCTTCGTTAAAGTCCCACATTCATTATAAACAAAACTCAGTGGAGATTTCAAAACCTACACTTGAAATTTTCATTTTGCGACGGTCTTTTACCATCAAAATTGAAATTCACCAGCATTTAAAAAAAACGGAATAGCGAAAAGAATCAACATTGAGTCATTAAAAGACAAGTTCGAAAAGAGAAATTTCAGATTCCGCAACTCTAGCATATAGATTGGGACAACTAGCAATTTTTGCAAAAAGATCCAACACTAATCCAACAATTTAACAAGATTTATCAAGGGTCTCTACCAAGTAGGCTATCAGATGAAAATCTAATAAAAAACCATAATATTACAAATCAATAACAATATACTACCTATTTCAATTAATGATGAAGGAAATAACATTACCTTGATTGATTGACAGAGAAGCACAATTTAACAAGCTAAAATCCAGAAGTTTTAAGAAGTAATCTAGAGCTTGGAGTTATTGAGAGGTTTAGAGGAACGTTTTGTATGCAAAATATGGTGAAGTAATCGATTAAAGGAAGGATAGTAGAATAAATAGGGTTTCGATGGGATTTTGCGGAACCGAGTGTTCTCGGGGTACGCGGTCGATTAGCGAAGCTATCGAGTACAGCTTACTCAGTCGAGTGTTTCTCGCACTCGGTCGAGTACCGAAGTCTGATGTGAAATTAATTCCTATCAAATTAAGCACTCGATCGTGGGTCCTAGTTACTCGGTCGAGTCAAGACTACTCGGTCGAATACTTGTTACTCGATCGAGTACCTCGTATCGACTCAAAACATTTAAAGACAAGAAAACTTTGACCTAAATTTATTTATCGTCCCTGCAAAATGAACAACACCGCTTAGAACTCTAAGGCAATTCCTTGAACTCATCGCGCGTTAGTGTCCTATCATTATAATTCACACCACATATATTGACGAATTGGTAATTCGAATGATCTATACTTTCTCACTACACAATAATATCATTATCACTTCCGCGCACTGAATCACGGTCTAAACATTACAATCATCTACCTATTGCGCATGTACTTTGCATACGCTACAATCCACAACAGTACATGCATATGTTCAGCTCAACCCATCACGATTTCATCACTTTCACACGGTCACATATTATGTAACAACCCGTAATTTGAAAGACCGAAATTATATTTGAAAAATAATAAATTTAATTTATTTTAATTCATTAAGATTTATTTGAATTTATGATAATTTAATATAATTATTTTGAATTTATTCGGAATTAAAGAGAAGGTTTTGCGGTTTAACCCCGAACGTCATTTAACTATTCCCGAGTCAACTTAAGTCCCGAAACAAACCCGAAACCCGACTCTTGCATGAGTCACACGCCCCATGTCACCTCTTTCCACTCATATTAGATCTTTTGATTATTTTGATTAAACTAATACAAATATCTAAGATATTTATAACTTTATCAATCGGTCAGTTTAAATTACGCAAATCGCTTAAACTGACCGGATATCTGTCAACACCACACGGCTCCCCTCTTCTTCCTCTTAGGATTAGATATTTTCTTTCTTTTGATTAAGATAACATAATATCTAAATAATATCTAGATATTTGATTAAACAAATATAATATCTAATAATATCTAAATAATTACCATAATATATTTATAAAACCCGAGTCAATCCCGTAACAACAATTTCAAAACCCGACTCCATTAATCCCTATATTTACACGGGATTCCCCTCCCCCATTACTCACTAATTATCTTTTCATTTTACATTAAATCAACTTAATATCTATTTAATACCTTCTTTAATATAACCAAAATCGTTCTTGGTGTTCTTGAGCGTTCTTGAGCAAAATCGTCACAAAACCTTCGTTACTTGGCCAACTCCGTCCTAACTTATATTTCTAGAGTCTCCTCTCCGCTCTTCATCTCCATGTACGTTTTATTTTCAAATCCGACAAAATCGTTTTCAACACTTTAATTGTTGAAATCAAGTTTTAATTCTAATAATGTTATTTTTGTCATTTCTTATAGGAGAAGATTATGAAGACGAGTTTGGTGACTCGTATATTTTAGAAGAAGATTAGTAGACGGGTTTTTAGTTCTTATTTTGGTGCTACTTGATTTTTGTGCTAGCTAAGGTAACGATTCCGAGTTACTCGACGAATTAATGTTACATACTTTTACTTATGTTTTGTTACTTACGGTTTTTAAGTAGTAACATGTTAGGTTGTTATTATTATTATGTTGTATGAGTTTTATCATATTTAATGTTCTTGACATGTTGGATGATTTATTCATAATCATAACTTTTGTATGAATGATGGATGAATTGGTTGTTAAAATGGATGGTTGTTAATTAAAACATGTTAGAAATAAATTTGGATTGTTGCTTGGTGGTGGCCGTGTATAGTGGCTGGAAAACCGACCCAAACCAGGCCGGTTCAGGCCCGGTCCAGGTCCGGTCTGGGTTGGTCCGTGAGTTGGCTTTTGGGTTGTGTCGATACTTGATTGTTTTGTTGTTGTTTTGACGGGTTTTAAATATGTTAAGCATGCGGGAAATATTAAGAAACGATTTTAGAAATGTTGACCAAAACAGGCCCAAACCAGCCCGTGGGCCCGGTTCAGACCCGGTTTAGTCTCGGCCCAAACCAGGCCGTGAGTCCTCCTTATGGGCTTGTGACGGTTTTTGAGTTTAGTGTTATTATTATATCATGTTTTGTAATATTTAGCAAGTGTGAAATTTTAATAAGTAAATTATTTAATTAAACGGTTTTCATAATATTATTATTTCTCACATGTTAGAAATTATAGCATGAGATTGTAGTTTAAATTGATATTCCTTAAGTCAAGCGGGTTTTGTAAGAAATTAATATTCACATGTTTAGAAATTTGAATAAAATAGCATGAAATGAATATGATGTTCTTATGTTGAAGCCTAAATGGCTAAGACTCTGTTTCTAGCCGGTTTGACCAAACGGGTTTGGTCAAACTAAAATCTAGTCAGCCCCGTTTTGACTGATGACCCGTCGCGGGACTCGGGTCGGGGATTTGTCTTCAAGTAAGTTTTATTTAATGAATGAAAGAATGAGCCTTAGTAGATATGAGGCGATATGATATTTGAATATGATTTATATGCAATTAGTCACATGATAGGAAGTTTTTCCCGTGACTGTATAATTGTATGATATATGTCGTGTTGACTAAGTACCCATAGAGAATTATGATTATATGGCGTCTTGACCATTCTAATTCTAAATGAGTATCTTGGACCATGACATCGATAGGCCATACTATCTTTAACGAGCATATGGAGTTTACCGCTTGATAGCTTTTGTGTCACTGACTTGGCCTTTTGATACCAAGCCGGGGGCATGGCTGCCTAATTGCTTCCACTTTGGGAATGGAGCCAGCTTAAGTACTAGCCAACTCTGCTTAGGGGGTCGCCTAGTAGAGATTCTCATGTACTTTTGGTAATGAGACAGGGAATGGGTTAGCTGTTGTCGCTAGGTCTGATCAGTCTAGGACTAGGATGTTTTCCTACCTTGTGGTATAGATTCGAGTTACAGAAGTCGACTATTGACTGTCCTAAGAACTTATGCCTGTTTCTAGACGTATTGGTCTTTCATTTTTGATGATTCTATGAATCTTAGAAGGTGAGATGCAAGCCGGCTAAGGTTGATAGAGTTTGGATTACCGGTTGTTAACTGATTCACATGATATTTTGTATGATTAGGGTTGAGTGTATCATGGCCATGTTTTAAAGGTAACCTCTGAGCTAGCATACCAGCTTCCCTACCTCGTTGTATAGATTGTTAACCGATTCACATGATAGCTTGCATGAGTAGCTTAGCCTTCATATGATAGGTTATATGTTAGTTAATTGTTTCATAACATGAAAAGCATATCATATATGTTAAGGTTTTGTGTTTTCCATGTACATTGCTTTTATGTTATTCATGTTTAATTAAACTCGACATTTCGTGGCTGGGAGAACTCGGAGTTACTCCCCACTGACTGTGGCTTCCGTGTTTATATTTAATGCGGTTGGCAGGTTTGTGATGCATACTTGGGTACATTGACGAGCTAGCGAGCGAAGTATTTACCTTGGACCTATATTCGGTTCTTAGGATTGTATATTATTATACACTCTTTTATTTCCGTATTTATACGGGAGATATGTCTCCCGTTTCAGATACTTTCTTATGTATAATATTATTTCCTTTTTGTTATGAACCTTTTTCTTTAAGACACCTTTGTTATGATGAATATATTTAATAGTAGGTTCCGGTTTTAAAAATTTACCGATTTTCACTAAAGTGAACCTATTAAAAACGTATTCTCATCTTTTATTTATTTAAAGTACTTGTTTATCTTTCCACAAATTTGAGGGTGTCACAGCATGCATTTAGGAGAATGGAAGGAACGAGACGGGAGCTCTTGCATGGGGAAGCGTGAAAGCGTTCATCATCAAAGCCCAAAGTCATGATTTACGCTATGTGCCAAGCCAAAAGACCTCGATCGATTATATATTTGGTCGATCGAGGAACATTGAAGAGAAGAGTTGCTCGATCGAGCTGTCCTGTGCTCGATCGAGTGGTTGCTGCTGAAAAGTTGCTCGATCGAGTAGATCAATTGCTCGATCGAGTGATTGCCTCCAATAAAGTCCTCGATCGAGTGGTTATTTCCCTCGATCGAGTGGATCCTATCACGGGCTTTAAGTCCATTAGGTTAATTAGGTTTAGAGTCGTGTTATACACTATATATGACTCTTATTTACGTCATTAGTGGGGCAGCACTGATTATTCAGTAATTAGCAGACATTAATCCTTCTTTAGTTTCGGAACTTTTAATCTTTAGTTTTCATTCGGGTTTATTCGACGTGGATTGTTCTTTACGCCGGATTGCTAAGATTGTAAACGATTTCTCTCTTTTACTCGTACCTTTATCTTAATCTTAATTACTACTTGCTCTACTTAACTGCTGTGTTATTATTGTTTATGCTTATTAACTACGATTTTATTATGTCTATCGTCATATGTTTAATCGTCTTTGTTAGCATAGTTAATAGCATGAGTAGCTAATTCTCTTGTATGTTGGGATGAGGGAAACTGTAGTAGAGGCATGTTAGGATAGATTAGCTTAGTTAGTCTTGAATATGAGAATCAGTCTAAGCAATTTAATTGAGGTTTAGTCGAATGAGTATACGCAGGAGACTAGGCTAGGTAGTTAACCCCGACCTGGATCGAGAGATTGGAAGGGAAGACTTGCTTAGAATTGATAGGTGACTCCTAAGAGGACGAGAGTTAATTAGGAAAATCCCTAGGGTGGTTTGAGACCGAGAGGAGAAAACCATTGCCCTTCTCATTGATAGATTGACTGACTTAGTTGACCCATAGATGCCGATACTGCAGTAGACCGAATCCTAGCATATTTCTCTTTATCTGATTTATTTCATATTACTTTCTTTCTTTATTTCTCTTTCCTTTAATCTTATTTAGTTTAGTTAAAACCTTTTCAAAACCCCCTAGTTTGTTACTGGCAGATTTAGATTTCAGTTAATTAGTTTCCTCCCTGTGGAGATCGACCCTACTTCCGCTATCTTCTTAGTTAGTTGACTTAGGTTTTATTTTTGGTGTATAACGACCACATCAAATTTTGGCGCCGTTGCCGGGGAGGCAATTAAATTTTCTGTTGTTTATTTCTGTCTCATCTTAAGGAATTTCTAATTCCTTAAGATTGTTCTTATCTTTCTCTTTATAGTTGTGTATGAGCAGGTCCCAAAGGCTCGAATTAGTGGAAGCTGATCCAGAGCCTGAAAGAACCTTCCTGCGCAGGAAAAGAGGGTTAGATAAGACTATTCAGGAGGAAGACTTGAGTACTTCTGAATCCGTCTTTGACAGTTTCACTTTCGAGGAAGATTTAACTGTTGAGACTACCATTCCAGCAAAGATGCCTAATATTGCTAGCCATTCCGAGCCTACAGCATGTATACCTCAAGGATTCAAACTTACAACGGACGAAGATGGAACCACTTTCAATCTTCGTCCGTCTTAAATCAAGCTTGTCCAACAAGATAAGTATAGGGGTGTAGCTGGGGAGGATCCGCGGAGGCATATGGAGACCTTTGCTGACTACTGTTCTTCTATTCCGGTTTCAAAAGGGGTGACAGCTGACAAGATCAAGGAATTCTTGTTTCCTTTTTCCCTTACTGATAACGCCAAAGACTGGTTGAAGAACTTGAATCGAGAAGAATTGGGTATTACCGACTGGACCACACTCGCTCTGGCTTTCTATAAAAAGTATTTTCCACCGCAGAGGACGAATGCTTTGAGGGGTCAGATTACTAATTTCAAGCAAACGACTCATGAAAATCTCTATGAGTCCTGGTATCTATTCAAGACGCTAGTGAGGTCTGTTCCTCACCATGGGTTCGAGCAGTGGTTTCTGTGTAACCAGTTTTACACCGGGTTATATGACGATCATCGAGCCATTCTAGATGCCGCGTCAAACGGGAGGTTCCAGAAGGAAATAGATGATGATAAGGGTTGGAAACTAATTGAGGAGATGGCAACCCATTGTGCTGAATATGGTAATCCGAGGAGTGGTACACGGACGATAGCTAGTATCGATTCTGAAGGTCTGGATGCAAAATTCAATAAACTAAATGCCAGACTTGATAAATGGGAGAAGAAAGCTGAAGATAACCAGCAGACGGTTCATTTGCTGCAGCAGGATGATAAGATTACTTGCAAGAGGTGTGGCGAAACTGGTCACACGGCTATAGACTGTCTCGCTGAAAGGGAACAAGTCTTTTCCTTTCAACAATACCGTCAAGGAGGTGGGTACTACAATCAAGGGAATATCCATCCCAATTTGAGATGGACAAGCCAGAACGTCTTAAATTCTACACCTCCACCACCACAGCCGACGTATCAACCGCCGCACAAGCAAGGATTCCAGAACATCCAGTCTTCGCAGCAAGCTAGTTCCTCATCTGTAGGAATTGCAGAAATCGGGGAGTTGAAGTCTATGATCCAAGCTTTAGCTATCCAAATGAGCAAAACTGATCAAGCAACAAATGCTACTATTAAGCTTTTGGAGTCGCAGATTGCTCAATTGGCAGGAGTTCGATCGACTAGGCAACCCGGGCAGTTACCGTCTCAAACTGACAAGAACAAGAAGACGTTGAATATGATTACTCTGAGAAGCGGTCTTGCTTATGACAGTCCTGGTCCAGTTGCTGATATTTCTGGTGCGAATCCTGATGTTGCGAAGGCTGTTGATGATAATATGCTCGATCGAGAGGTTATTGCTAGTCGATCGAATGAAAAGAAGGAGAAAGCACTTGATCGAGAGATTTGTGTTACTCGATCGAGCGAATCAGAAAGCATGTTGCTCGATTGAGAGGTTGTTAATGCTCGATCGAGTAATTTAGATAGCCAAGCGGTCGATCGAGAGAATCCGGTTGCTAGATCGACTAAGTTGACCGAGGAAGTTGCTCGATCGAGCAATTTAAGCTCGGAAAATCTTCGATCGAGTGACTTAGATACTCGATCGATGGATTTTCATGAGCGAGATGCCCGTGCGAAGGGGTTAAGCAAGCGGATGATTAACAATGCAATTGTCAAGGATATGCAACGTGGTAATCCTGACATTCCAGTTCCGTTTCCAGGTCGATTGAAGAAGGCTAAGGTCGAGAAGGAATTTGCTCGGTTCGCTGATATTGTACGCAATCTCAAGGTGAACGTTCCTTTTTCAGACCTCTTATTAAAGGTACCCTCTTATTTGAAATTTATGCGAGAAATTCTTTTGCGTAAGAGGTCCGTAGACACTGTAGAGACTGTAGCTTTAACCGAGGAATGCTCTGCGTTCCCCCAGAACAAATGCCCCCCTAAGCTGTCTGACCCAGGTAGTTTTTCTATACCATGTCATATAGGTACCTATCTCATAGACAACGCGTTATGTGACCTAGGAGCTAGTGTTAGCGTCTTACCTTTATCTTTAGCCAAACGGTTAGGCTTTACCAAGCTTCAGTGTACAAACATGACGGTACAGATGGCAGATAGGACCTTGTCTTGACCCTTAAGAATCATAGAGGATGTTCCTGTGCAAATAGGAAAATGCTTTATCCCGGTCGATTTCATAGTTTTAGATATACCTGAGGATTCTCACACTCCCATCATTTTGGGAAGACCGTTCTTGCATACTGCGCAAGCGGTTATTGATGTTGGGTTACAGACTCTGACTTTTCAAATAGGTGGGGAGAATTTAGTATTCACGCAGTCTCATGTTAATAAGGTTCCTATGCTTGTGTCACCATGCTATGCACTTCCTTTATCTGATATCGCACCTGATTTATTCACGCATGACAAAGCTCCGGTTCCTATCGAGCCTATAGCTCCTATCTGTGATATCCCCAATGCTACCGTAACACCTCCGCCCCAGCTTGGGAGCGAATTGGAGGAATATGTTGTTGTGTGTTCCATTACAGGTAGTAAATCAGTAGCATTGGAGCTGGAAAAGGAAAAGTCGGGTTCGCGTGACGACGTAAAGAAGAAGAAGTCCAAGAAGGACAAAGGAGCTCGCATGTACGCACGTGATTCCGAGGTGGAGCTAGACTCCAAGAAACCATCGTACGTGTGGAGGAAGAAGACGGAACTTACCGCAGCTGAGGGTATTTCCGCAAGTCAAAGGCCAAACGGTGGCCTTCTCATGAAACTATTTGGTTGGTAGCCGGGTTTGCAACCCCGTGCAACTTGTAAAAACAATTTATTGCGTTTTCAGTTAGACAATTAGACTACTACGTGATAATCCGTAGTTTAGATAGACAATTCATCTTTCCTATTGGACAATTTTTGGTATTTTCTGGTTTTCGGTTGGCATCATTTTGCAGGCGGATGCGGAAATGGACTGTTCAAAGTCGTGGGTTGTGCACTTACCAAGTGCTCGATCGAGCAAACCAGAGCTACTCGATCGAGCGGCAATGCCTGGACAGGTTGCTCGATCGAGTGGCATTTCTACTCGATTGACCCTACTTTGATGCTGGTTTGGGGAAGCTTTGTCTTGTGAGTTATTCCTGTTCCTTTTGTTTTTCCATTCTTCATATATATTTCATTCCTTAGGAACATGTCTTAGGTTGCTTTTTCCCTTTCCCTTATATGCTGTTGTGCTATAGCCAATGAGGACATTGTCTGTTTTGGTTTGGGGAAGTGTTTTACATCCTTTTGCGTCTGCATTTGCATTCGTACTGCATTCACGTTTACAATTCATGTTAATTAGAAAAATTAGAAAAAAATCAAAAAAAAATATATATCACGTTTATTTTTGCATATAGTTGAGTCGGATTGGAGTCTTGTTCATGATGAAAGTGCACTACAAGTCTATTTTTATACTATTCTTTGCACCTTTCTTGATTTACGTAGTAAAATCGAAATAGTGAACTATTGAATTTTGTCTTGGAATTTAAATTTGATTATTATACTTGACTCAACATTTTGGCAAACTACTTTTATATTCTGAGATTTTAGAGCCTATAACTGGTGACATTCATGACCAGTTCATCTAGGAATGAGTAGTTACTCCCCACATCTCGTGTCATTTGCTTGTATATGAATTTTGATTTCTTATTGCCTGCACGCATTGGGTTTGTGGTCGGTATTACGTGTTTTGAGAATATTTGCATCTCCCTTTTCCTCATTTTACCCCATTAACTCCACATAAAGCCATATCTGCATGTTGCCCTTAACTACATCCTAAACTAAGCCTACCTTTGCCGAGCTAGTTTAGTAGTCGAGGTATATTCTACCGTTGTGTCATTTTTTGGCTCGTTTCATTGATTGGAGTGGGTATTTACGAGAAAAAGATGTGAAGTGTTGAACAGTGTCTCGATCGAGTACTTTGTTTAGCTCGATCGAGCAGATTTTGTGTTTTTGTGCCTCGATCGAGTGACATGTTCTGCTCGATCGAGATGTTTTCCTTAGTCATCCAAGAAAAGAAAAAGAAAAGAAAATGAAAAAATGAAAAAATATGAAAAATAATTGGCTGAAGTTTTTATTGTTTACACCTCCTATGCGTATCATTATCGTGTTGAGGTGTTATATGGGATTTGTGTTGTATATGCCTATATTGGTTAAGGCATTGAGTTTAATTTTGATAGTTGGAAGAATGGAACGAGTTATATTGCGATTTTGTCAGGAACTAGCTTGGCTATTTACCCTCACATCTCCATTAATTGTTTTGCCCCTTCTTACTAACTAGCCTCACATATCCATATTTTTGCAAGTGTTCGGCACGTGATTGTCCTTGAACGGTGGTTATGCGTGTGTACGGTGCTTGAAATCATCTTTCATATTAGTTAGCAATGCATGTTGTGCCGGTCGTAGTCTAGGTGAGTGACTATATTTTCTTCTCTCTCTCATACATATTTACTTACCATTTGCTTGTTGAGAGAAGAGTGACCCGTGAGAGTCCGAATTTGGTTGAGTCTTGCAAGGTCGAAAGTCTAATTTATTTCCAAGATTGTATAAATTCGTTCACTTTCGTATTAAGCTTTGTGGCGATGGAATGAGTGCATTAAACTGTTTAATATTGATTTGTAGTTAGCTCTGAGACTTGCTCCATTCCCCTAGGTTTATCTTGTTCCATATAGCTGCATTTAGTTTGCTTGAGGAGAAGCAAATGTTTGGTTTGGGGAAGTTTGATGCGTGTATTTTGTATAGACTTTCTAGTCCATGTATTCACGCATTTCTATGTTATTTAGGTGATATTATATCACTATATGCCCCTATTTGGCTACTTTGTACTTTCATTACTATTTTGTAGGTACAAGCTGCGTAGTAGCGGAAACCGAGCCAAAGCAGTCCACTTTGCATGCATTTAGGAGAATGGAAGGAACGAGACGGGAGCTCTTGCATGGGGAAGCGTGAAAGCGTTCATCATCAAAGCCCAAAGCCATGATTCACGCTATGTGCCAAGCCAAAAGACCTCGATCGATTATATATTTGGTCGATCGAGGAACATTGAAGAGAAGAGTTGCTCGATCGAGCTGTCCTGTGCTCGATCGAGTGGTTGCTGCTGAAAAGTTGCTCGATCGAGTAGATCAATTGCTCGATCGAGTGATTGCCTCCAATAAAGTCCTCGATCGAGTGGTTATTTCCCTCGATCGAGTGGATCCTATCACGGGCTTTAAGTCCATTAGGTTAATTAGGTTTAGAGTCGTGTTATACACTATATATGACTCTTATTTACGTCATTAGTGGGGCAGCACTGATTATTCAGTAATTAGCAGACACTAATCCTTCTTTAGTTTTGGAACTTTTAATCTTTAGTTTTCATTCGGGTTTATTCGACGTGGATTGTTCTTTACGCCGGATTGCTAAGATTGTAAACGATTTCTCTCTTTTACTCGTACTTTATCTTAATCTTAATTACTACTTGCTCTACTTAACTGCTGTGTTATTATTGTTTATGCTTATTAACTACGATTTTATTATGTCTATCGTCATATGTTTAATCGTCTTTGTTAGCATAGTTAATAGCATGAGTAGCTAATTCTCTTGTATATTGGGATGAGGGAAACTGTAGTAGAGGCATGTTAGGATAGATTAGCTTAGTTAGTCTTGAATATGAGAATCAGTCTAAGCAATTTAATTGAGGTTTAGTCGAATGAGTATACGCAGGAGACTAGGCTAGGTAGTTAACCCCGACCTGGATCGAGAGATTGGAAGGGAAGGCTTGCTTAGAATTGATAGGTGATTCCTAAGAGGACGAGAGTTAATTAGGAAAATCCCTAGGGTGGTTCGAGACCGAGAGGAGAAAACCATTGCCCTTTTCATTGATAGATTGACTGACTTAGTTGACCCATAGATGCCGATACTGCAGTAGATCGAATCCTAGCATATTTCTCTTTATCTGATTTATTTCATATTACTTTCTTTCTTTATTTCTCTTTCCTTTAATCTTATTTAGTTTAGTTAAAACCTTTTCAAAACCCCCTAGTTTGTTACTGGCAGATTTAGATTTCAGTTAATTAGTTTCCTCCCTGTGGAGATCGACCCTACTTCCGCTATCTTCTTAGTTAGTTGACTTAGGTTTTATTTTTGGTGTATAACGACCACATCAACAACCGTTGTAGAAGGTGATAGCTAGGAACCATGAATCAAGGCCATGATGAGGGCATTCTCTTTGTAATTCTTTGTACCTTTCACATGCCTCATAAAGGCTTTCATCGCCTCTCTGACGGAATCCAGTGATTTGACTCCGTAAGAGTGCGGTTCGTTCTGGTGGGAAGTACTTTTGATAGAAAGCAAGAGCTAGACCATCCCAGTCGACTATTCCTAAGGCAACTCGGTCAAGACTATTGATCCAGAGTTTTGCCTTTCCTCTTAAAGAGAAGGGAAAGAACATTTTCCTAATCTGCTCTTGGGATACTCCAGTTTGTCTAATCGTGGAGCAATAGTCACAGAAGTTTTGGATATGAAGGTTGGGATCTTCTGTGGCATTGCCACCAAATTGATTTCTTTCTATTAGATTGATGAAGGCAGGTTTGATTTCGAAGTTTTGGGCAGTAATTTGAGGTGTAGCGATACCCTTTGGAAGTGTATCTGCGGTGGGTTTGGAATGGTCGGAAAGTCGAACCATTTTTGTTTGTGAAGATGAAGGTGAAATGTTGATTGAAGGTTGATTGGTTTTTGGGAATGGAGATGAGAATGGATCTTCTTCTTCTTCAAGATTAGGTAAGATATCCGAGTATTTCTCACGAATACGATCTAAACTTGAAATATCATAAGCTTTTGAAATTTCGTTGAATAGCTATAGTTTCCTACACAGAGTTCTTTCTAGTTCGGGGTCTAAAGGAATAGGGGTCCCTAGTCTAGAAGATCTGGGCATAAGATTGAAAAGCTAAGATGAAAATTCAAGAGAGGTCTAAAGGAATTTGGGTTCCTAAAGACTAGATAAAACTAATTGCGATAAAAATCACAAGGAAAAGGAAAATTAAACGGTGCTCCCCGGCAACGGCGCCAAAATTTGATCGGACCTGTCGCAAGCCCGATGCAAAGATAATTTACCCAGACTAGGCTAATAACAAATTAATGTAATTAGGGAAGTAGGGAAGTAGGGGTCGATCCTCAGGGAGATGGTATTTCCTATGGATTGTGAATCGTCTCACAATTGAGTTTTATCTAATGATTTTCTGGGTTTTGAGGTTTTGAATTCTAAACTAATAAAGAACATAAATAAAAACAAAATAAAAGCAAACTAAAATGAAAAAAATAAAGCAAATGATGAATTAACAATAATGAGAAGCATCTAGGGAAGTAGGTTCACACATGTAGATTGACATATTGATGAAATTGGATTTAGGATATGCAAATAATTCATTGCGAGTTCGTAAGAATGATGTGTTCATTACAATCATAGATCAGATGGTCTAGCAGGCATTTAGGCAATTTACTAGGTCTTAATCTACCATGTCATGCTTTGTCTATTCAATTCTCGTATGTCTACCTTCGAAAAGAATTCCATACTAGTCAATGATTTTGATCAGGAATCGTCAACTATTGTTAAAGTCCAAACATGCATAGACACAATGTTTTAAAGGCATAATTTCTTTTATCCAATTATCATCTTTTAACCAATCCAACATGGCTACCCTACACCCTAGAAAGGTGACTACTCACTCATGATAATGTTTATATCTAAGATGATGGTGATAATGAAAACTAGGATAGACATGTTTAGTTGGTTTTTGATAATAATTTAGACTCTCTATGTGGCGATAATAACGACGCTAATTAACAATCTAAGGAATGAAATTACGATTATAACAACATGAAAATGAATCTAAATGATATGAATAGAAAATAACAATCAAATGGAAAACAATAAAGGATAATAAGCAAAGGATAAATTAGGAATACCTAGGGACAATCAACAACGAAAGTGATAACGATAATAGAAATCCCTTGCATAGAATAATCGTTCCTTGAATTACAATACTTGTACCCAACAAAGTAGACTACAAAGGTTGAAATTCTTATTGATCTAAACTAATGTTGTGATATGAAATGGACAGAAATAAACTAGGAACAAAAAGACAAAAGAAGAAAATGATCTAAACTAGAAAGACTAACCTAAAGAGAAATGTAAGAAGAAAGGAGATGTTGTGAGTTCTGTGAGATAGAGATATGAGATGAGATGCTTTGAGAAGAGAGGCTAGAGCATCTATATATAGCATTAGGGTTTCGTGGAGAAGAGGTCGGGCATTAAACACATAGGAAAAAAATAGGAAGTTGAAGTCGTCATGCTCGGATCAGCAAGGATACCCGATCGGGTACACCCTTACCCGATCGGGTAAGTTGACATCTAGAAGCTTTTGACTAACGTTTCATCTTCCTTTGCTTTGACTTGACTTCCATTATCCCCCTTGACCTCTCCAATCGGGTTTGTTGATAGGGTTTGATGTAAAGTGATGATTGCTTTCGCCTAATTGATTGATCTTCCGACAACTATGAAACTGCCTTTACTTCTTCTCTCTTTCGAATTAGTGAACCTTCTTGAAATGCCTACGACATGGTCAAGCTTGCTTCTTCAAATCGTCGGGTTCTAGGCAAATGCTCGGGAATATAGAAAAAGGGCGTAGAAACGTCACTTTCCCTACAAAACAGGTTAGAACACAGGAATTCGCCTAGAAGACGATATTAGCTCATAAAATGGCTTAACAAAGCACAAATGACATACAAAACCGAGCTAAAATGGGGGTTAAAATCATACAAATATTCACTCAAATCACGAACATCACTCAAATCATTCCAACAAATAGGACTTTGGCACTTTCTCCCATAGAGAGCTTCGTAAAGAGCCATCTTGATCGAGGCATGAAAACTATTGTCGTAAGAAAACTCCACCAACGGTAGACTCTTTTCCCAATTAGATTCAAAGTCGAGTGCAGTAGCCCTAAGTAAGTCTTCTAAAGTCTGAATAGTCCTCTCGGTCTGACCATCAGTAGCGGCATGGAATGTGGTACTCATCAACAACTTACTACCAATAGCTTCTTGTAATGCCTTCCAAAATCTCGAACAAAACCTCGGATCTCGGTCGGATATGATCTCCTTAGGAACACCATGATATCTAAAAATCTCATCAACATAGGCTTTCGCTAGTCGATCTAAACTCCAAGTTTCCTTGATCGGAATGAATCTAGCACTCTTGGTCATACGATCAACAATAACCCAAACGGCATCTTTACTTCCAACGGTTCTTGGCAAAGCCATGACAAAATCCATAGAAATAGATTCCCACTTCCATAGTGGAATATCCAAAGGTTGTAGCAATCCATCGGGCCTCTTGTGTTCGATTTTCACTTGTTGGCAAGTAAGACATCTTCCAACATAGGACACAACATCACCTTTCAAATTCGGCCACCAAAACTGTAACTTCAAGTCTTTATACATCTTATCACCTCCGGCGTGAATAGAATAAGGAGAAAGGTGAGCTTCATCAAAAACTCTCTTTCTCAAGTCAAGAGCATTAGGTACAAACAAACGGTCATGGAGTCGAAGGACACCTTTGTGATCAATCTTTAAGTCTTTGGCTTTTCCTTCTAAAAGCTTGGCTTGAATAGACTTGTAGGTAGGATCATCAACTTGGCTTTCGCGGATCTCGCGGAGAAGAACGGGTTCGGCAACCATAGCACCAATATAATCAAATCCACGTTCCACGAATTCCAACTTCAACTTTCAAAACTCGACACAAAGATCATCGGGTAACACCCACATGGCATTCAAGCCATGAGAAGATTTCCTACTAAGAGAATCGGCAACAACATTGGCCTTCCCTTCATGGTATAGCAGTTCAAAATCATAGTCATTCACCAATTCCAACCATCTTCTTTTACTCATATTCAACTCCTTTTGAGTAAATATGTACTTCAAACTCTTGTGATCGGTAAATATGCGACAATGAACACCAATAAGATAGTGTCTCCACACTTTCAAGGCATGAACCACGGCGGCTAGTTCCAAATCATGAGTAGGGTAGTTCACTTCATGAACTCTCAACTGTCTCGAGGCATAAGCAACCACTTTCCTACTTTGCATAAGTACACAACCCAATCCCATCTTTTAAGCATCACAATAGACATCAATGTCTACACCATCTTCAGGTAAAGTCAACACCGGGGAGGTAGTCAACCTTTTCTTTAACTCTTGAAAAGCGGCTTCACAAGCTTCATTCCAAACGAACTTGGTTTCTTTCTTCAACAATTGAATCATCGGTTTAGCAAGCTTTGAGAAATCTTTGACAAATCGACGATAATAACCCGCTAAATCAAGAAATCTTCGGACTTCCCTCACATCGGTTGGACTCTTCCAATTAACCACAGCTTCAATTTTAGAAGAGTCTACCATCACACCTTCTTTAGAAATTACATGTCCAAGAAAGGACACCCTAGGTAACCAACATTCACACTTGGAGAATTTGGCAAACCACTTTTGTCGACGAAGGACACCCAAAATAGTCCTAAGATGAATAGCATGCTCTTCTTCGGTCTTGGAGAAAATAAGGATGTCGTCGATGAAAACCACCTCACACTTGTCAATATACTCACTAAAAGTGTGGTTCATTTGGTCCATGAAAATAGCGGGAGCATTAGTCAATCCAAATGGCATCACCTTGAACTCAAAGTGACCATATATTGTACTAAAAGCGGTCTTCGGTATATCGGCATCACGAACAAGAATTTGGTGATATCCGGATCTCAAATCAATCTTGGAAAAAGTAGAAGCACCCTTTAGTTGATCGAACAAATCTTCAATTCATGGCAAAGGATACCTATTCTTGATTGTAATTCGGTTCAAGTCACGGTAGTCAATACAAAGTCTCATGGAACCATATTTCTTTTTCACAAATAGAACGGGAGCACCCCAAGGTGAGGCACTCGGTCAAATGAAACCTTTTTAAATCATATCATCAAGTTGCTTCCTTAACTACTTCAATTCAGTTGGAGCCATACGGTATGGAGCTTTAGTTATGGGTCCGGATCCGGGCACAAGATCAATGGAAAACTCAACATCACGCTCGGGAGGGGTCCCGGGCAAGTCTTCGGGGAATACATCAACAAAGTCGCGTACTATAGGTACATCTTCAATCTTTGGTAAGGAGGTAGTTTTAGAAGTCACAATACACAAGAACGCTTGGTGACCCTTTCTTACCATACTCACCAACTTCATTGCAGAAATCAATTGCACACCCATTTGGGAATGAGATCCCTTATAGGTTATTCTAACTCCTAAAAGACTCTTTAAATAAATCTTTTGATCTCTACACTCGAATCTAGCATGGTAAAACGCTAGCCAATCAATACCTATAATCACATCAAACTCTCCTAAAGGAAACTTAAGGAGATTAGCGGGAAAGATAGTACCCGCAATAGAGATTGGAACATTAGGGTAAAGAGTAGAACATGAGATAATTTCTCCGGATGGTAAGGATATGGGAGTATCCTCACTAGAAGTAGGCTCGATAGATAATTTATCAACATAAGTTGAAGACACAAAGGACATAGAAGCGTCGGTATCAAATAGAATAAGACACAGTTGCTCTAAGATTGAGAACATACCCGTAATTATCTCCGGATAAGCATCGGCTTCGGCTCGGCTTAGAACAAAGATAGATCCCTTGGATTTGGCAATTGGAGGGGGCAACTTCCGATCGGGGCAATCATCATAACGGTTACCACTCTTTTGGCGAAAGAATAAAACATACGGTCGGTTGAAGCATCCTACACCGGGGTGGCGTGGAAGTCTACAACGGTTACAAAAGCGACCTTGAGCTTGAGCTTGAGCTTGAAGGGGAGCATAAGGCCTATGAACTACATTAGAAGTATCTCGGGGCGAGAAAGGAGTCCTTATATTTGCATTTGGGGGAGGGTTGAATCTCCTCTTGTTGGCATAGGCATTGGAAGACGAGGGAGTAAACGACCTTTTCCCATAGAAGTTTGGCCTAGGTGCGAAGGAAGGAGGGGGACTCTTCATCATAGCTTCATCCTTGATGGCCTTAATGGAGATCTAGGCCCAAAGGGCATCATCATACAACTCTCCAAAAGAGGTAGAATTCCTCCTTACTTTGCTTTAGAGCAAAGCACTAAGCTTATTACGGTAGTAAAAAGCTCGGTCTTCATCATCCTTGATGAGCCTTGGTGCAAAGTGAGCAAGCTTGTTGAATTGAGTGGTGAAGTCTTGAGCCGTCAAGTCACCTTGCTTGAAATCAATGAATTCCTTAAGCCTTTATTGATTGAGCTCCTTAGGATAAAATCGGCCTTCAACAAGAGCCTTGAAGCATTCCCAATTGAAATTGACTTCAAGAGTAGCGGTGGGATTAGTAATCGCCCACCAATTGTCGGTTTCCCTCACAAGAAAGTGCTTAGCAATCCTCACTTTGTCCTCTTCACGGACTTGGTACAAGTCGAATTGCTTTTCCATCTCCCGAAACCACTCCGAAAGCTCGTTAGGGCCCGGTTCTCCACCATACGGCGTGATCTTGCTTCTAGCAATTTGGCTAGCCACCCAAGCATAGCCTCCTTGGTGATTTTCTTCTCTATGAGGAGGGACTTGGTCGGCATGAGCATTAGCCGCATCTTGTTGGTTCCTTAGAACTTGAGTAAGAGCCTCAAGAATGACATTCTCTACTACTCGAGGTCTAACCATCTTCATAAGAAACAAAAATAAAACAAGTTAATCCTAACACTTAGCATAAACAAAGAGACTACCAAGTAAAGTCCTTAATTTCTACCCATCTCTCATTTATTATTTCAAGGTCAAGTAATTGAAGTTTAGGGTTCACGTGTGTGCGTCGGGAGCGTTAAAGCTCTGATACCAACGGTGAGAACCCTCGCGATAGCGGAAATAAAACATAACAAGCATGCGATTTACATAGCGGAAAATACGGTATTTTTGAAACTTTTTACGTGCCAAAATAAAAGTACAAGGAATGTCAAATAAATACAAACTAAAGTAGAATATACTACAAGAGACGTAGTCTCTCAAAATGTTATCAAATATCAAAGTTGTTTAGCAAAACTAGCTAAAACGTCTAGAGGTGAATCTTCGAGGCCAACGCCCGCTAGCTCACACCTGAACCCAAAAACAACAAGCAAAATCCATCCAAGCAACCTGTTCATCCTTGAAAACATGAACGCCACAGTCAGTGGGGAGTAACTCCGGGTTCTCCCAGCCATATCACAAATAACATGTTGGAGTAAGTGTCCTCAACAATAGTGCGATGACTTAATTAAATCTCAATAATAAGAATACAAAGGGATGATGAATATTATAGTCAACTGGTCAACATAAATCGGTAATGATTGGCTCAATTGAGTTTGACGTTACTGTCGTATGACGGTGGTGATCAGTTGATCCCTTGAGGTCACACCTAAAGGACAATCCCCTAATCATGTACATTAATTAATTGTATAGCGATACAGATTAATTAATCCCTTAATTTGAACAAGTTTAAAGTGAGAATTATATCTTATTGTAATATTATTAAATAAGATTCATTTAGTAATTTAATTGATATTACTAAGAATGCATTATGTTTATGAAACATTTGAGATAAGTGAAATTGGTCGATTATAATTACAAACTGTTGTAGATCATATTAACCAAATATGAGATGACCCATTTTATTTACATGTAATTATAAAATGTGACTTAAAATGTTAAGTCTAATATATTTGTTATGAAATTGCATTTAAATTAGTTAAATGTACATTTATAAGCTTAATTACATGTTACATGTCACATGTCACATATGTGACAAATGGCAAATTACAAAAATAAAATGGACACCCATTTTAATGGGTGCACCGGTTTTTGGGTACTTAGGGTAGGTTTTGTGCATTATTTGTTGTTCTAATCAAGATTAAAACAACATCATTGCATACCTAATCCTATAGCTAGTCTACCTTCTTGTAAAGACAAAAAGGAAAAGCAAAGCCTTCCCCATGAGCATGGGTGGCCGGTCCATAGCTTGCATAAGAGGACTTGTTCCTCTTATTTTTACTAATTCATCTCATACATGCAAAAGTGTGTTTATCTCTCTTTATTCTTCTTTCTCACACTACAAAACTTGAGAAGTTTTTACCATAAACTTGAAATTCATTTTTCTTACTAATAATATTTACTAAGTGTAGTAATTAGATTATTAGTTATTATTAAGGGATACTACAATATATACTAGTGTAGTATTTTGTAGTGAAAAAGGGGTTTGTCTTGGTGCAACTAATTGGAGTGTTCTTATTCTAAGAACTAGGATATCATCCATATATTTTGAGCTCAAGAACAAAGTAGGAAGGAGTCCTATTTTGTGCCCAAAATCCGTTTAAATCAATGTAAGGAACTATTTATTATTCCTTATTTGTTTTTATGTTATGCATGCATAAGATCTAAATAGTTTAAGAGTAAACTATTTGTAATATGATATTAGAAATGTCTAATATTGAGTTTAAGAAACTAACATTTACTGCCCTTGGGACTTAAACTCAAGATTCCCCACGTTCTTGATTGCCATATTTAAGTTCTGAATCCTTCCTTCGAATAGGACTTGAAGCAGGCGAAATAGGAAACCTCCCACCATAACTATAACGTTCCTCTCACACGGGGACAAGTAAAGAAGAGTGATGACCTCGTTTTTATAGGGGGCCTTTGCCTCCACAAACATCATCATTATTAACAAAATTGAGGGAGATCCCTCACACATGGGGAAAATAAAGGCCGTGAAGGAGGAGACAAATCAGAGCTTAAAACATCATCAGCATTAACCACAAAATCATTAATAACTTTGTTATCATCATTCTCCTCATAATGGTCGAAATTTTGAGCCTTCAAGTGATCACTATGATAGTGATATACTCATAATAGTAAATCTTTGAGGATGTAGATCAAATATATGATTATAGCCCATATTATCATTAGATTCATCACCAAAGCGCGCCCATCAATAATCACTTTCAATTTTATGAAGAATAGTTTCTTAAATATGTTAATCACAGTCAAAAGTCGGCCATAAGATCACCCCTACTTCCTACAAAATCGGTAGAAGGATCGCCGCCATGAAACTCATTACCCTTTCCTTGAGTTTGGATCTATAAGGGTACTGCAAATCTTCAGGCGCCTTAATGATAAAGTAATGATGTAAATGAGTTGTGTGACTGCGGTGCCTGGTCTCATTTACTCAAACCCCCCCCCCCCCCCCACCCCAGCCACCATTTATAACATTATGAGTTTTTTTACTAGCGATGAGTTAATCACACTAAATTTTCAAAGATTAACTTATTGGGTGATCAATTATAAATTAATAAAAAAGTTATTGCAGCAGGATAAGGGGGGTCTATGCGTTTTTGTGGAGGACCCATGAAACGACCCATAGTCCAAAAGACAACCAAGGGACTGCCTCAAAAATGGCAGCAACAGAAGGAGGACTTATGGGGGTTTATTTGTGTCCTAAGCCTATGAAAAACATGAAAGATATGGTTGTGAACCAAGGGCCACCAGACCGGCTCATGGCTCGACCCACAAACTACTCGACCTAAGGAGTTAAACCACACAAGTTTAGCTCCCTAACTCGAGCTCGATATGATTAGGACCCAAACTACAGACAAGCACAAGTTTGGACCTCAACCTGGACAGCAAGTTTTGCTTAGCTCACAGCCTAGCACAGAACTAAACGACCCTCACTAACAGACGTAGGTCGATTACCCACAGCCTAGCACAGGGCAACCACCAGGCCTGACCGATTAGGAGAGCTTAACCACAGCCTAGCACAGGTTAACCTCCCTTAATCGTACAACCAAGAAAGGCATGGCCACTATTGGTTGTGACGAGGTGCTCCTTGAGCTAACCCTCAAGTTTGTGTTTGACACAACTCTTTTAATTCATTATCAAAAACTCAATATTACATGGGGTGGTGAGTTCCTTATATAGAGCATCACATTACATCTTGACCTTTCATCTAAAAACTAAATCTAATGGCTACAATTAAAAGGAACAAGAGGACAAAATAACAAGCTGTAAAATTAACATCCTAAACTAGTCATGTGACATGAAAAGGACAACTTGGCAACTTGCATAGCTGGTCCCTTGCTTCCTTAAAGTGGCAGCAGCTTTGTAGTTGTTGGGAGGGACAAAAGAAGGACCACAAGATGTCATTTGTCCTTGAACACCTCTCATGTGCTGAAATCTCACAAGGGTAATAATATGCCAGCTCCTCATAGCAAAACAACATGTTCCAGCAACGTTCCTCCAGGAGTTCTTGCAGGTTTCTATAGCAGACTTTTGTTCCAGCAGAATTCCTATAGAGTTCTTGCAGGATAAAGTTCAAGCAGGATTCCAGTAGACCACCTGCAGGCATACGTTCATGTTGGCCTCCAGTAGGGTTCCTTGAACTCAGGCCCTCTAGAAGACATTAGGAGAGGTTGTTCCTCCAGGAGCCAGGGGGCTGCTAGGGGGTTGTCATGGTCGTGTCTTGGTCTTGCCAAGGTGCTGCCAAGTTCTCGTCTTGGCATCCTCATTTGTTGCCCAAAATGCTCACAAAATGCCTTGTAAGGACTAAATTAATTAGCCTCCCATTTTCAGCCATGGTACTAGTTTCCTCAAAAAGATGAGCCTCTTCCAAAAAGGATACTACCCCCCCTTTTTATTACAGTTATACTAATAAAGAATAAAATGGGTACCTATATCATAAAAATGATTATTAATAAAAATAGTTATAATTGCTTAAATAGTTACGATTGTTATGAAAATATGTATTATATAAAAAGAAATAATATTCAATAATAAAATGTGCAAAAATTATTAATTTCTGATAAAAAATGGTATGTCATCGTCGTTCTCAAATTTTTATGTCTACGTTATTATGCCGCACCACTGTAGACCTGGTAAACCGGATCAATCGGGTCAGTTTTGGATTGGGTAATTTCGGTTATGACATATATTTCGAATCGGATCAGGTCATCTCAGATTTCGGGTGACCTTTGGGTCGGTCACTTTCGGGTATGGTCATTTGTGTCGGGTCGTTTTCGCAATGATGGCTAAAACACTTTTTGGACATTTTGGATCACTTTTACGTCACTTTAAATCATTTTGAATTCGGTTAGGTATGGGTCAGGTCTTTTAAGGTTGGGTCTTCTCGAGTCGGGTCAACATTGGGTCAACTAAGGTTTAGGCCGGGTTTGGGTCAGGTTAGGTCGTTTTCGGGTCAAACAAATTTGGGTCACTCTCAGATTTTGGGTTTGCCTTTTCAGATCGGGTCATTAAGGTCTGACCCATTTTGCGATGTCTAGTCACCGGTCACCACTCACCATCTAAAGATTATAATATTAACGGTTTGGCGCCAAAAACCGTTGCATATATGATACCACAATAAAAATAAAATAAATAAAATAAAAGTGAAGCAGTCTTATTTGAATTAGACGTTATCACAAAGGCGAAAACAAAAACTCAGATCTCCTCTTCAAATCCGACGACGAATACATCACAGGCGTAGCCAACACAGCCGAATTCGCCACCACCGCTTTTTGTTTACAAAATTGAGGTATCTTAATTATTTCCTTACTGTTTAATACGGTGATCAATCGTGTCGTTGATTTGTAATCGACACGATATTGCAATTGTTGCCTTAACTTCATTTATTCACAGTTATCACTATGGATGAATATGAAGATTCAAGTCTATTTTTAAGTAGGCTAGATGCTAGCACTGAAATGATTTTCCAGGCATGTGCAGAGGTATTTTCCATTTTTTTCAGGATTTCCTTTGTGTTTTATCAACAACATTCTTTCTTGTCTTTCATTTCCACACTTATTGAGTTATTCATGTATGTGTTTTACCAACTCTTGCTCTTAAAACGTATAGTAATTGTTGTGTGAGACGATCTCACAGTGTAAGATGATCCATTTATATAAAAAATTCACTCTTTTATTGATGGCAATAAATGAGTGAGTTTTTCTCGGAAAGGACTGTCTCACACTCTCTTATTTTAGAATTTGTGTACAATGTATTGGGGGTATGAATGTATCATCTGATTGTTCTTCTCTAGGATGCTTTCAATGATGGTTGACTTATTTGGTAGTATAAGACGGTGTCACAACGTAAGACGGTTCACTTTTTGTAAAGAAGTTGTTCATTTCTTGTTAATGAATGTGATATGTTTATACAATGAGAGTAGGGACCGTGAGTGTGAGACGGTCTTAAACAATAGCTACTGTGGCAACGTTTCCAATACCTTGGTACTTGCAAAATTGATAAGGAGTACTTTTTTCAACATGGAATTGAAACTGTCTGAAAAGGTGAGGACAATAGTATAGCTGATGTATGTAATACAGAGTATGTTTGTTTTTGGTGTGTATTTCGCTGTTACATTTAACATTTATTTGTCTACTTGTTCATTTTGATAGATCATGGCGGATGAACTCAGTGCGATTTCTGTTGCATCCGACACTGAAACTGTTCATCAGAGCACTAGTAAACTTCAACAAGACGATGAATCACATTCACAGTTGAATACCCTTCCTTCTACATCACCAGAAAGCAGCTATCATAACCAACCACGCAAAAGAAGGAAGCGCTCTTGGACGACTGATCAGGATGTTCCGGAGGAACCATCATCAGCTACACAGAGTACTTGTGCTTTTATAGGTTGGCCACAAGCCTTTGTTTTTTCGAGTTATGAGCCTGATAGGCCACTTAGAAGCAATGTTGGATCATCGGTGAACAACCTTTCGGGAGGCGCTATGTTGCCTCCAATAGCCCGAATTGATAGTAAATGCGAGATAATAACTAGTGAAAAGGTTGATGGTTTTTCAATGAAAGGATTGCAGCAGGCTATTGACAGAATGGAGTCTCTAGTTTCATCATTTGAAAAGTTTGTAATTGGTGTTGAGACGCCGATTAATCAGCAGAATGCTGCTAAATTAGAGTTACGGATGGGGCCTCACAAAGTACATTGGTGTTCAAGGAGGAAGAGTACGAATGAGAGGGCTTCACAAAGTAAAATCACGCTACATAATCAGATTTCAGACGAAACGAGCTGCAATTCATCGTCTACTTCTAGTGTAACAAATGTCCGGCAAAGCGGTTATCCCTCTTCATTAACCGGAAGTTATCTGTCAGCTGACCTTTCCAGCAGTGGAAGCGATGAAACTGCCAGTGCCAGTGGGTATGAGAAGGCGCGCCAGTCTTCAGGGAAATGGTCTGATTCAAGCCGGAGCACTACAGATTATGATGCATTTTCTGACTGCAACAGCCAAGATCGGTACTCAGATAGAAGTCCGATAAGGCAGGCTAGTTCAGAGTGGTCCTCCGGGTGGGAAGATGGTCGTGCTGAAATGGGTCAAACAGTGGGGAGAATCAGTAAGTTGCGGAAGAAGCTGGGGACGATATTTCACCACCACCATCACCACCACCACCATCATTATAATGATAGGGATGAATCTGATTTGGGCCGTGTCGGTTTTTTGAAACGACTTGGAAAGCTTTTTCATCGAAGTGGGAAAAATAAATGTAAGACAAAAAAAGCTGACAAGCCCCCGAAACTCGGGGATAAGAGTGTGGTGAAGAATAAAGGAGAGGTAAGACACTTTCGCACACTGGTGGATGGGTTGATGCGTCACACGAGGCATTCTAAGAAGCCTAAGAAGGTCAAAGAGGACATGGAGATACGTGGAACCGGTCGCCATAAGAGTGAAGGAAAGAAAAAAAAATTACCTCGGTTACCGAAGTTGGGTCGAGATAAGGTGAAGGTGCCTAACAAGGGAAATGTCAAGCTTAAGAGAATGGCTACCAAGACTGCTAAGATGATTTTAACTTGATGTTGCATTAAATCCGTAACATTGTAAATTTTGACACACCGATTACTTATTATGAATAGTAAAATTTTACGAGTTTGTTGATGCTTTCTTCTACTTTAGAGTATTGTGGAGAGCGAAGTATGTCTTGTGTGATCGGAAATGTTGTTGATAAAAAAATTGTGATAAATAAAAGCAAATTATTGCCCTCGGAACACCGACCTGCCAGAGGATTCAATTGCTCATTCCACAGGTCACCTCTAACTCTCTAAGTCAATTGGGGTTACTACTGTGGAACACAAACACAACCAGCAAAAACTAATTAGTCCCAAAGTAAAAACTACAGTAACAGTTACATTTAATATTCATTCCAATTTCAACAAATATCTCAAGAAGATTTGATTCTATAGCAGCCAGCAACTACAAGAACAGTTAAAAAATCTCATCACAGACGATGCTACTATTAACAATATCTCCAAAGATATTGACATATCACAAGATCAAAACAAATACGACAACAGGATAAATTAAAGTCATCATATAATCGTAAATACAGAAAGTATATTAGGTAGTCTACATTTAGCTTTATTGTGTAAATCTTCTACCCTAGTTTTGATTGTATGCCATCACTATATAAATCTATAATGTAAAGTTAATCAGTAAATAAAATTATCAACTTCATAACCACAAACCTTATTGTCTTATATGGTATCTACGAGCCACAATCGATCCAACATACTCCGTCCTCACCGTCATTCATTCAAAAAACAGAGAACAACCATCACTCACCCGACTCTCACCATGCCAACCACCCAATCCGACACTGTCATCCCCAACCCCCATGACGCCGCCACACCCCTCACGGCCCCAAACCTCACCCACGTTGTGAAACTACACCCGCTCAACTACACTACATGGAGATTCCAACTCACCAATATACTATTTGGCTTAAGCCTTCTCGGCTTTTTAGATGGCTCTAACCCAACCCCTGCTGCCACCATTGCTGCTGCCACCGGACCAGACACACCAAACCCGGCCCATCTGTCTTGGTTAAAACAAGACGGCCTCATTCTCGGTGCTCTCATGGGCACCATAACCGCGGCCTTACAAACCTTAATCGTAAGAGCCAAAACCGCGAAAGAAGCATGGGATATCCTTGCTCAAACCTACGCAAACCCGTCACGCATACACATCCAACAATTAAAAGAAAAACTTGATTCGATAATCAAAACCACGGATCAAACCATTAGTGACTACGTTCACTCAATCAAAGCTTGCGTAGATCAACTCGCTCTTTTGGGAAAAATAATCGATCCCGAAGATGTTGTGTCCAAACTTCTAAAAGGTCTCGATTACGAGTCTTACAAACCAGTTCTCGATGCGGTCCGTGCCCGAGACACACCAATTAGTTTCGAGGCCCTTCACGAAAAGCTCCTCCAACACGAGTTGCTTATCAAACACAACTCTGGCACTAACCACTTTCAACCCACTGCCAACATCACCTACAAAAACCATCACCAAAACCGGACCTACCACCGTTACTCCAACAACCACCACAACCAGCCACCACCCGTCACCAATCAAAACAGCCACCCCAACCCACGGCCATTCAAAGGCCGCTGTCAATGGTGTCGCGAAACGGGTCATGTCATTTCCCAATGCCCGCTCTTCCGCAAACTGTTTCCCAACATCACCTTTCCTGCTCCACCACCAAACCGCTACCAGCAGCCCCACCCCCAGGCGAACACCGTGACTCTGCCCAGTGGCAGCCTCGACCCCAACCCGAGCTACCTTCTTGATAGCGGTGCCAGCCACCACATAACCCACGATCTTGACACCCTTGAGTTCCACTCACCTTACAATGGCCTGGATGAGCTTTTAATTGGAGATGGATCTGGTCTCCAAATTGCTAATACAGGTACTCTTATCTTTGACTCGGTCCAATTAAAGAATGTTTTACATGTCCCTAAAATTTCCCGTAACATTATATCTATTTCAAAATTATGTCGGGATAATAATGCGTATGTAATATTCTCACATAATTGTTTTTTTGTTAAGGCGATATCAACCGGAACAATTCTTCTCCAGGGCCGACTTAAAGACGGGATTTACGAGTGGTGTCCCTCAAAACCGAGATCTTACAACGCTATTAAAGGAACCGCTCCACTATCTTGGCATCATAGGCTAGGTCATCCTACTTATGATGTAATCAAAACAATTAATAAAAGTTTATCTTTTTCCGTTAATGATTATACCCATTGTGAGTCGTGCAATATTGCAAAAAGCAAAAAGCTACCATTTTATAACTCGTCATTCGAAACCACCGCCTCACTAGACCTAATATTTTCCGACCTATGGACAAGTCCCGTACCATCATATGATCATTACAAATACTATATTATATTTGTTGACCACTACACAAAATATATATGGATGTATCCACTAAAACGCAAATCGGACACGACCCAATTATTTACACAATTTAAAGCGCTAGTCGAAAAATATTTCAATAAACCCATTAAGCATTTCTTTTCGGATAATGGAGGCGAGTACATAAAATTAAACACAACCCTTCTTAACAACGGGATTTCCCACTCAACCTCTCCTCCACATACTCCCGAACACAACGGGTATGCCGAAAGAAGACATCGTCATATAGTAGAAACGGGCCTAGCCCTACTTAAACATGCAAATTTACCAACCAAGTATTGGCCATTTGCCTTTAGTACCGCCACATATCTCATTAATCGACTACCTACCCGTTCCCTAAACGGCAATTCACCATATTTTATGATCCATAATAAAAACCCGGACTATAAAAACCTCCACAACTTTGGTTGTCTATGCTATCCATGGCTTCGACCACCAAACACAAACTAGAAGATCGATCCATCTCCTGCGTCTTTGTGGGCTACTCCACCACCCAAAGTGCCTTCTATTGTCTCGACCCAAAAACACATCGCATTTACACATCTCGCCATGTCAAATTCTACGACGACATTTATCCCTTCACTACCACACCGGCTACCACCATACCTACCCCTACCATCGAGGAATGGACAACCTTAACCATCCCGACCCTACCCCTTCCCGTCACCACCTCCCCACCAGCCCACTCCCTCCCACAAAACATCCAAACCCGTCCCAAACCACCCATACACCTTGTCTATTCCAGACGCCCTCCTACCCCATCATCCACCACTGTCCACCCCCCCATCCTCCAACTCACAGCCCCTACCACGAACACCACTACCACCCCGCCAGCCACCATCGACCCACCCATCATCACCCCTCATACCTCACCACCCGCTCCTCTCAACACCTCTCGCCCAGCACCCTCACTCCCAACCAGAACCATCACTACCAGACTCGACAACAACATCCGTAAGCTCAACCCGAAGTATGCGAAACTAGCTCACACCTCAACTCTCGCTACCCAACTTCCTAACACCGTAAAACAAGCCCTTATTCTCCCTCAATGGAGACAAGCGATGCAAGACGAATATAATGCTCTCACCCGCAACAATACATGGACCCTAGTTCCCCGCTCTCTTGCCCAAAACATCGTGGGATGCAAATGGGTTTATAGAAATAAATTCAATCCTGATGGAACCCTCAAACAACATAAAGCGCGCCTCGTGGCCAAAGGCTTCCATCAACGACCCGGCATCGACTTTAACGAAACCTTCAGTCCCGTCATCAAACCAACCACAGTCCGCTTAATTCTATCGCTAGCCACAACCAAAAACTGGCCCCTACGACAACTTGATGTCAATAACGCTTTTCTACAAGGTCATCTAACAGAAACCGTCTTTATGTCACAACCCCCTGGTTTCGTTAGTCAAAGTCACCCCGATCATGTATGCAAACTCACCAAAGCCATATATGGCCTAAAGCAAGCTCCACGAGCCTGGTACACGGAGCTACAATCCCATCTACAAACCGTTGGCTTTGTGCAAGCTATTTCCGACCACTCACTATTTATCTTACATACAACCACGACACAAATTTACATGCTTATTTACGTTGATGACATAATAATAACAGGACCAAATCCGACTCACCTACAAAATTTCATTACAAGTCTCTCAAATCGTTTCTCGCTAAAAGACCTCGGACCCCTATCTTACTTCCTTGGCATTGAAGTCACTCCCAATGCCCATGGAATACACCTAAGTCAATCCAAATACATACAAGACCTTCTTACTAAATACAAAATGGCAGACGCCAAACCAAATACGACACCTATGGCTACATCACCTCCTTTAATTAGAGAAGATAACCAACCTATTCAAGACCACCCGACCTATCGGGCCATCGTAGGGAGTCTTCAATACCTCTCACTCATTAGACCAGACATTGCCTTTTCCATTAATCGTCTTGCTCAGTTTCTTCACCACCCCACTTCGACCCATTGGACCGCTCTCAAACGTCTTCTTCGATACCTTCAAGGGACACAAGCTCACGGCATCCAACTATACAACAACACACCAACCAACCTACATGCTTACTGTGACGCCGACTTCGGCAGGGACAAAGACACCTTCCTCTCAACAACCGGCTACATCGCTTACCTTGGTCGCAATCCCATCGCCTGGTCCTCCAAGAAACAAAAAGGCATTGCTCTTTCCACAACCGAAGCAGAATTTCGCGCCATCGCCTCCGTCACAACCGAAATCCTATGGCTACGTAACCTACTCTCCGAACTCCACATCAACGTTCTCCAACCACCGGCTGTCTTCTGTGATAACATCTCCGCAACACTGTACGCCAAAAACCCAGTCTTCCACTCCCGTATGAAGCACATGGCTATCTCCTTCCACTATGTCAAGCAGCAACTTCAACTCGGCCAAATACGACTATCCCACATTGCAAGCACAGATCAAATCGCAGACATCCTTACCAAGCCCCTGCACAAACAACAATTCCATGACCTAAGAGACAAGCTTGGCCTCATCTCACGCACGTCCAACTTGAGGGGGCGTATTAACAATATCTCCAAAGATATTGACATATCACAAGATCAAAACAAATACGACAACAGGATAAATTAAAGTCATCATATAATCGTAAATACAGAAAGTATATTAGGTAGTCTACATTTAGCTTTATTGTGTAAATCTTCTACCCTAGTTTTGATTGTATGCCATCACTATATAATGTAAAGTTAATCAGTAAATAAAATTATCAACTTCATAACCACAAACCTTATTGTCTTATAGCTACATAAGGAATTATGCCAAGCTGCTGTCATGTGCAACACTCAAAGTCCAACTACAAATGCTATTACTGCATGATTTGCCTGACATTTATAAGCTGGTGAATGATGATAGTCGATAGATAAGAAAAGCATAAATTCGGTGAACCTGAACATCAAACTGTAGTGCGAATTCAACATGTCCAGGCGAGATGAATGTAAATTGATTAGAGATAAACACAGTTAACCAACAATGCCAAGCATCAGAAGTCTCGTTAATTAACACACTTAACTTTTGTGATCTCCTATAAGACGATTTAATGATTGCCTTTAGTCCAACTTCAACAAATATCTCAAGACGATTTGATCCCAAAGCTACAAACAACTACCGTAACAGTTACAAATTCTAATCACAGACATTGCAACATCAGATATTGTCAAGCTGCACTGCAATGCAATAGACAAATTCCAAATACAACAGTACTGCATCATTCGATTTCCGACATGATTTTTCCTGATACTCAAAACTGATGAAATATGAAATTCCTAATTCATTCGATTGCACTTAAATATCACATTACTGATATATGATTATAAAATCAGATGAATTAAACAAACAATTGATATTGAACGAATGAAACCCTAAATAAAAACACAAATTAATCAAAAGAGAACAAAAACCTTAATTCGTATATCAACAACTCCCAAATTCATACAAACAAATAAAGAATTTAAAACAGCAAAATTGAAAATCAAAATAATCTAATAGAAAACAAATTAAAGGAAAAGAAATACAATAATTTAAGATCTAGTTAACCAAATTAAAAAAAACAAATAAACAATTTCAAAACAGTAAGATTGAAAATCAAAATCACTTGATTTCATTTCCTTTAATTCCAGCAGCTAAAAGCTTTACATAACATCAACTACTACATAAACCCTAGAAACTATTACATTTCATATCACTTGACTCAACGAAATAAAACTACCAAATTACTCATATTACTTCCTTAATAATACTTAGAACTAAGCTCTTTCGCCACGAATTCTACGGGCCAACTGAATATCCTTAGGCATAATGGTAACCCTCTTAGCATGAATAGCGCAAAGATTAGTATCCTCAAACAATCCAACCAGATACGCCTCGGCCGCTTCCTGAAGCGCAGCAACAGCAGAACTCTGAAACCTGAGATCAGTCTTGAAATCCTGAGCAATCTCTCTGACAAGTCTCTGGAAAGGAAGCTTCCTGATCAACAACTCGGTACTCTTCTGGTACTTCCTGATCTCTCGAAGTGCAACGGTTCCAGGGCGGAAACGATGTGGCTTCTTCACTCCTCCGGTTGCCGGTGCTGATTTCCTTGCTGCCTTGGTGGCTAGTTGCTTCCTTGGGGCTTTTCCTCCGGTGGACTTGCGAGCGGTTTGCTTGGTACGAGCCATTTTCGAAATCAAAAGCGGAATTGGGTGTTTGATGGTGGTTAGGTTAGGAAGATTGAGATGAGAGGTTTTGGTTGTGGTGGAAAATGAGAGGTGGTTGTTGGGATATTTATAGGGTGGAAAATAAATGAAGCGGGAAAATTTGAAAATTTTGAGTTATTGGATTTGGAGGGAGGGTGAAATTTGTGAGGGTTGTGTTTTTTCAGAGTGTGTGGAAGCCGTTGGATTAAGATGTTATCGACGGTTGATTTTTGGTTGATTGGATGTCACACGGATCGCTATCCGTGTGAGACTAAAGGGTAGGATTTGTGTTTTTCTTTTGTGTGTGTTTCTCGTGGGTGTGTTTCTTGGGGTCTTTTGTTGCATTCCTCCCAAAAAGAAAAATAGGGAGTATAAGTGTGTTTTATTTCTACAAATCAATTGTGGTAATTTATTTAATACAGTATGTAAGTTGAAAGTAATTAATAATAATTTACGAAACATGTTAATCGTCGTAAAATTACTGAGAATTAGTTTTCAACCTCATAGCGTTGCTCGGGTCATAAACTCATATCGTAACAAAGTTTTAATGTATTCATCGTTAGACCATTGTTAAATAGAGTCGGGGTCATATGAAATTGAACTAGTTTTATTTGGGTTTAAAATCACCTATTTTGAAACGCCCCGTTATAAAATGAAGTCTTCGCTTGATGTGTATAATCTTTTGGTCGTGATTTTCGCAGTACACATTTTACTCATTTTAATACATTATTGACAATTATACTCCTTTCATCTTCTATCTCATTTTCCTTCTCTAATCTCTTTCTAATTTTTTTGGCTCTAATCTAATGACCCAACTTTCATTCATCATCTTTATCCTTGTGCAGGGTTGTCGCCGACAAGGAGGTCCGACGCCGTTGTGGAGGTTAGCCGGTGGGGACGGTCCGGTCGACGCTATCGTGGGCTTTGTCGGCAGTCCCTTTGCCAATCCACGCAGGTGACGCTGACAATCCCTTCGTCGGTGACGCAGTTATGCGGTGGTCTGCGGCGGTGAGTGTTGTGATGCGGTGGTGTGGTAGGTGTACTAGTAGATGTACTAGAATGAGTATAGTCATAAGTACATGTACTATTGATGTGGGATTTGTCCCCACCATCAAATAAATTAAATCAACTAATGTAGTAGGGTTAGTCGAGGTAGTCGAACCACAAGGAGGTCAAAGATTGAATATTAGTTTGTCTTAAATTACGAGGTTAGTTACGCAAATAGAGAAAATGGTAAAATAGGCAACTAAATTACTTCCTCCATTCTCCTATGCTGTTCCCATTTTATTAAAATATACCTCACATATATTCACAAAATGGGTACATCATATGAGAATGGAGTAAGTATTAATTAACTAAGACTACTAAACTAATTAAACAAGTAATAAAAATAACGGGATAAACAAAAAAAAAGTTATAGGATCTGGTTATGTCGTTAATCCGGTTCTTTCCCGCCTCCAGTTCCTTACACAAGTCACGGTTCAACAAGTTTAGGCGGGATATTGTCTCTAAAATACATATAAGCCCTCTCGAGTCTTATAAACCTCCTAAACCGCTCCAAGTTCCACTCCCATAGATAACCCTTACACGATTTATGGGAATTTGCCCGACAACCAAATCGAGACTCCAACCGCGGATGAAAGGTCAAGGTCAATGGATTAAGTATCTAAACTAGGGTCCATTTTTATTGAAATGGTTCTCATTATAGTCTGGTTTCGGCTCTGTGCTATAATGTTTTCTTTGTGTTTTACCTATCTGTAAGGTATGAATGTGGATTCAAAGTGATAATGCCTAAAGTATGATTAAGTCAATATTTGGATGCTTTGATAAAAAGTCAATACATAATTTACTAGTTGTTGATTTAGCTAGTGGGTTTTACCTTCGCCAGGGAGTGTTTGATCCTAAATGTTGTCTCATCTTATTATTACTTGCGGTTTATTTACTTTTTCAATTTACTTGTTTATTGGTTGTCCTCGCTGCTTGTAAGAGATTGACATAAATTCCCCAATAATTCCTTAGTAATACGATATTTTTTTAACCAAATAATTCATAAATCATAGATCATCATTAATATAGCGATGTTTAGATAAAGATCATTCAATAATATGTGAATGAAACAATATTTACGCGACTCGATACACGAAAGCTGAAGTGAGTAATTTACTCGCTTATTAGATCTACCATGAATACTACTAACAATCTCTTATCAATATCTCAAGACTCACACAAGGAAACAATCAACATATAAGATTAATCACAATATTGTAATTATAGAATATATATTGTATCATATCCCCTTACTCAAGGAACATATTTTCCTAACCTAGTTTAGACTGTAATCCTTTCTATATAAACTGAAATCCTGTACAATTGTATTCATTCAAGTAGTAATAACCATTCTTATATGGTATCACGCAGCCACCATCGATCCTCGAAAAACGCGTTAAACCCTAGACGTCCCACCTTCAAAAGAACCACTTCACGCTCACCAAAAACAGCCGCCCTTCCCACCATGACAAACACCGACTCGACAGTTCCTAACCCACACGAAACCACCACTCCTCTCACCTCTCTCAACCTAAGCCATTGTGTCAAACTAACCCCATTGAACTACTCTTCCTGGCACTTTCAATTAACCCACATACTCTTCGGGTTTAGCCTTATCGGCTTTCTCGATGGGTCCAATCCTTCACCATCCCCCACCCTTATGAATGCCGACAACACTGAGACCCCCAACCCAGCCTACTATACATGGCTCAAACAAGATGGTCTCATCCTCGGTGCCCTAATGGGTACCCTCTTGATACGAAAATTACTCGAAGAGTAAGATTCATTAACTTGCAGCGGAAATAGACTATGTCACAGTCGTGCAGACTGTTGCTTCTCGTTGAAACTGGAACAAGTAACAGTGATAAGAACTGTGATCTGGAAACACACGGATGTAACAGTCTGGAGGATTGTTGCAACGAACATAAACAATCACGATCAAACGAATAAGCACGAACAAACACAAACACGAACAAATAATATTTGCTCAATCTAGACCTATAGATTGAACAATGGTGATTGATAGTCAAGACCTATTGAATATCAATCGAGTTAAAGTTTGAAACGCGTCAAACAAGAACTAGGTTTGGAACGAAACACGTCGATCCGGATAGCACAATTGCAACAGCAATGTTCTGTCTTTTTCTTATTTTTTCAAAATCTTCTAATAAGCAATACATATGACTTCTATTTATACTAGCTATTAACCTACCTAGTTGTCTTAATTTAATCTAAACAGAATTAGGAAATAAACTAGACTCCTAAATAAACAAGGAAATAAAATACTACTATTACAATTAGGAAAAATAATAATACCGGTTTTAGGAAACCCTTTATTCAGCCTAATAATAATAATATTATATTATTTGATTCATACTCCGAGTTGAATTAAAAATCTGCAAGCCTTGTTGAACTTTGTAACAGTCCCTACGACTGTTCCTTCGGTCAACTGTGACCATCTCATCATTTTTGGATCATCCCCTCTCCCTTCAAAGAGAATTGACCTCAATTCTTGTAATATCACTCCCCCTGGATCGAATATGAACAACACAAGCCAGAGATCGATAAAAATGGTGTTTCCAAGCAACCACCTTGAGTACATACCCTCGGCATCTACACCTCCGAGCCTCTACTTGTTCCTTACTCTAAACTTCATAATCCCCTTGTGCCATCCACCCCTCCCCCCTCCATGCACAAGTATAGACACATTATCCCGATTCATGTCGTCGAATAAGCACATCAAATCAGCAGGTGCCTTCACTGTTGCATCATCCTTTTGTGCCTGAAAATCAACCAAATAATATCTCGACGCATCTGTGTTTCGTTAGCATCGAATATATTCTTGTTGGGTTCAACAAATATTTTAAACTCATGGCCAAAATCAAATGAATAAGACGACTCTTGGACGTATTCAGCAAACACTTGCTCATCTTCATATTCGTCGAAAATTGGAGGCAATGTTGGATCAAATTGAACACTCTCCTCATAGGTGTTTTCAAACAAGAACACTCGTAACATGTTTTTTTTTTTACTTCACGCCTTGAATAACACTTGACTAGAATCTTGCTCCTGAGATGAGTAATCAAAACCGATTAACCCTCAAACTACCTCGCTTGAGTTTAACCCTTGAACTCCAATCGCAATTAGAAATTCAACTAATAACTTGGCTTTGACACGCCTAGGACCGTCTAGATTTAGGGAAATCAAGAGCCGAAGCTCTGATACCACTTATGATACGAAAATTACTCGAAGAGTAAGATTCATTAACTTGCAGCGGAAATAGACTATGTCACAGTCGTGCAGACTGTTGCTTCTCGTTGAAATTGGAACAAGTAACAGTGATAAGAACTGTGATCTGGAAACACACGGATGTAACAGTCTGGAGGACTGTTGCAACGAACATAAACAATCACGATCAAACGAATAAGCACGAACAAACACAAACACGAACAAATAATATTTGCTCAATCTAGACCTATAGATTGAACAATGGTGATTGATAGTCAAGACCTATTGAATATCAATCGAGTTAAAGTTTGAAACGCGTCAAACAAGAACTAGGTTTGGAACGAAACACGTCGATCCGGATAGCACAATTGCAACACCAATGTTCTGTCTTTTTCTTATTTTTTCAAAATCTTCTAATAAGCAATACATATGACTTTTATTTATACTAGCTATTAACCTACCTAGCTGTCTTATTTTAATCTAAACAGAATTAGGAAATAAACTAGACTCCTAAATAAACAAGCAAATAAAATACTACTATTACAATTAGGAAAAATAATAATACCGGTTTTAGGAAACCCTTTATTCAGCCTAATAATAATAATATTATCTTATTTGATTCATACTCCGAGTTGAATTAAAAATCTGCAAGCCTTGTTGAACTTTGTAAAAGTCCCTACGACTGTTCCTTCGGTCAACTGTGACCATCTCATCATTTTTGGATCACCTCTCCACCACGGTTCAAGCACTTATTGTCCGTGCACAAACCTCCAAAGAAGCATGGGATGTCCTTGCTCGAACTTATGCTAACCCCTCTCGAACACACATCCTGCAAATAAAAGACCGCTTCGATTCAATAACCAAAGCAACCGATCAAACCATAACAGACTATATGAATGCAATGAAAGCATGCATCGACCAACTAGCCCTCATGGGTAAAACCCTTGACCCGGAGGACATAGTCTCCAAGGTCCTTAGAGGCCTCGACTACCACCTCTATAAACCAGTGATGGACACGGTTAGAGCCCGTGACAACCCCATATCCTTCGAAGCACTACATGAGAAACTCTTTCAACATGAGCTTCTTCTAAAACAATACCCCACAAGTGACATATTTCAACCTACTGCCAACCCGACTTATCGTCACTATTCTCAAAACCGTGGCTACAACAAGCAACCCTCGGCCTCAACCTATAACAACCAGCCTGCTCATCCCTCACCCTACACCAAACCGGCTCCACGGCCATTCAAAGGCCGCTGTCAATGGTGTCGACAGGTTGGCCATGTCATTGCTGACTGTCCCCTATTTCACAAACTGTTTCCCAACATCGTCTTTCCCGAACACAACCACCTATTCTGCCCCAAACCCGAACACCAACTACCTGTTAGACAGTGGGGCGTCTCACCATGTTACTCATGACCTTGATACTCTAGCCCTTCACTCTCCTTACATGGGTGATGATGACCTTCTTATTGGAGACGGAACTGCCCTCGACATTGCCAACATAGGTTCGTTCACTCTCCCCTCTACCTCTCTCACCATGAATAACGTTTTACATGTACCTCGTATATCTAGAAATATCATATCTATCTCACAATTATGTCGAGATAACAACGCATATGTCATCTTCTCACAATTTTCTTTTGTTATTAAGGAAATATTGACAGGCAAAACGCTTCTCCAAGGGCTGGCTAGAAACGGAGTTTATGAGTTGAGACCGTCGCAACCTAAAGTTTACTCGATTCACAAAGGCTCAACTCCAATATCTTGGCATCATAAGTTAGGGCATCCCACTTTTGATGTAATGAAAACCTTTAATAAAGAGCTACCTTTTAATCTTTATAATTTTTCGTTTTGTGAATCCTACAACATTAGCAAAAGCAAGAAATTACCGTTTGCGACATCGACATTCAAAACCAGTGCACCTCTCGAACTCATATATTCTGACTTATGGACTAGCCCTCTATACTCACGTGAAAAATACAAGTACTATGTCATTTTTGTAGATCATTTAAGCAAATATACATGGCTATTTCCACTAAAGCAAAAATCCGAAACCGCACAAATTTTCATTCGTTTTAAAGCACTCGCCGAAAAATATTTCCAACAACCAATTTGAAATTTTTTCTCCGACAATGGAGGTGAATTCCAAGCACTAACCGCAACTCTTCTAGATAACGGCATCAGTCATTTTACCACTCCGCCTCACACCCCATAACATAATGAGTATGCCGAGAGAAGACACTGCCACATCGTTGAAACCGACCTAGCTCTACTATCTCACGCCAACATTCCAACCACGCTTTGGCCCTTCGCTTTTAGCACGGCCACGTATTTGATAAATAGGCTACCTACTCAAACATTACAAGGTCAAACACCATATTTCAAGTTACACAACGCTCAACCAAATTATACGAAATTACACAACTTCGGTTGTCTTTGCCACCCTTGGCTACGCCCATATACAAAAAACAAACTCGACTACCGATCTACTCCTTGTATCTTTGTTGGGTATTCCTCACCTCAAAGCGCGTTTCACTGTCTTGACCCTAAAACGAATCGTTTATACACTTCCCGTCATGTTAAATTCATTGAGGACAAGTTTGCCTACTCTCGTCTTCTTCAAACAACAACCTCGTCCTCCTCACCTATCAACCCCGACGATTGGTGCAACTTCATTCTTCCTATACTACCTTCACCTCCGCTTCCCTCCGCCACACCAATCCGACCTCAACGTCCTCCCATTCGCCATGTCTACACCAGACGCCCACCTACGACTCACACTGACACCACTACCTTCACACAGTCCGTAACAACAACAAACCCCAACCCTCGGTCCACACCCATTGTACCAATCTCCACACCAGCATCTTCTACATCCTTGAACCCGCCTATCCCGCATCGAACTGTCGTCACCCGCCTTGACCATAACATTCGTTGTCCTAATCCCAAATATGCCCATCTCGCTACCGCTTCCGCTACACCCCACACCTTACCAAACACGGTCAAACAAGCCCTCCTAGTACCACAATGGAGAACAACAATGCTCGATGAATTTCAAGCCCTCGAGAAAAATCTCACCTGGACCTTAGTACCCAAAACCTCATCCCAAAACATTATAGGCTGTAAGTGGGTCTATCGGATTAAATATAACCCTGATGGCTAGAGCTGAGCAAAAAATCCGATTATCCGAACCGATCCGATATCCGATTCGAAAAGTTGGATATCCGATCTGAAATTAGGTTTCGGATCGGATATCCGATCCGAAATATTCGGATATCGGATCGGATACGGATACCTAGTCTAAAAATTTCGGATATCCGTATCCGATCCAAAAATTTTTAATTTTTTTTTTCTCTGAAATGGATGAGCTTGGGAGGCCCATTAACTAAACCTAATACAAAGTATACTAAAAATCAAACATCAGCCGTCATTTACTCATATAACTCCCTCCCTCCCAAACCTACTATCATTTACTCATATAACTCCCTCCCTCCCAAACCTACTGCATTTACTCATATAACTCCCTCCACTGCATTTTATTTCTACATCAAACATTATCTCATTATACCATCACTAAACCCCATCCATCAACCACCTAAGATCTGACAACTGAAACGCCAAACGCGACGACACGACCGACGCTACACTCGACGACGACAACACCGTTTCACACGACGACGCAACCGCCACTCCGCTCGTCCATCTCCTTCTCGTCCACCTCTTCACTCCGCCAGCGTCGCCGTAAATGAGGCAGCAGCCACCACCAGCGCCGCCACCACTCGTCCACCGCTTATTTATTGAATGTATTAATTTTAATTTTTTGTGATTTACAAATTTGATAATTAGGCTAATGAACCAATTTATGTTTGATTTTGTGTTTAAGAATGAAAATTGGAATTTTCGGATCAGATATTGGATATCGGATACCCAATCCGATTTTTTCGGATAGTGAATTTCGGATATCCGACTCTTTCGGATCAGATCATGGATAATGAAATTTTGTTTTTTCGGATCCGATATCCGAACCGAAAATCGGATTCGGATCGGATATCCGATCCATGCTCTGCCCTACTGATGGCACACTTAAACAACATAAAGTCCGTCTTGTAGCAAAGGGATTTCACCAACGTCCTGGTATCGATTACACTGAAACATTTAGTCCATTTATAAAACCAACGACCATCCGCTTGATTCTTTCACTTGCTGTAATTAAGTCCTGGTCAATACGGCAACTCGACGTAAACAATGCAGTTTTACAAGGCACGTTACATGAAAATGTATACATGTCACAACCACAAGGCGTCGTCGATAGCTCCAAACCGGACCATGTATGCAAATTACAGAAAGCCATTTACGGTTTAAAACAAGCTCCCCGAGCTTGGTATACTGAACTTAAAACACATCTCATTAACTTTGGTTTCAAACAATCTATTTCGGACTCGTCTTTATTTATTTATACACAGAAAACCATACAAATTTATATGCTAATTTACGTTGACGATATTATCGTCACAGGACCAAACCAACAACACTTACAAAACTTCATTACCAATTTAGCTAAAAGATTCTCACTTAAAGACCTCGGTCCACTATCCTACTTCCTTGGAATCGAAGTCACACCTAATTCTCTAGGACTTCATCTCAACCAATCAAAATATATACATGACCTCCTTCTTAAATACAAAATGGACAATGCAAAACCAAACACTACACCCATGGCCACTGACTCTCCGTTAATAAGAGAGGACAACAAACCTATATATGTTCACTCAGGCTATCGAGCCATAGTCGGGAGCCTTCAATATCTTTCACTCACTCGACAAGACATAGCTTTCACTGTCAACCGTCTAGCCCAATTTTTACATCATCCCACCATCACTCACTGGTCTGCCTTGAAACGACTGCTTCGCTACCTTCAAGGCACTCAAACCCACGATATCCAAATTCATCGCTCCGCTCCTTTATGTCTCCATGCGTTATGTGATGCAGATTTCGCTGGTGATAAAGACAACTATATATCAACAACTGGCTTCGTAGTCTACCTAGGCCGCAACCATGTTTCCTGGTCTTCCAAAAAGCAACGAGGCCTTGCTCTCTCCACAACAGAAGCGGAATTCCGGGCCCTGGCTTCTGTCACCACTGAAATACTTTGGTTAAAAAACCTACTCACCGAACTTCATCTGACAATAAACAAACCTCCGGCTATATACTGTGATAATATGTCTGCCACACTCTATGCCAAAAACCCAGTCTTCCATTCTTGTATGAAACATATGTCGATATCTTTCCACTTTGTTCGCGAACAACTTCATCTTGGTCACATTCGTATACAACACATAGCCAGCAAAGATCAGTTAGCCGACGCTCTCACTAAGCCGCTTCACAAGCTTCGATTTCATGATCTCCGAGACAAGATTGGTCTTCGCTCCTCGACGTCCATCTTGAGGGGGCGTATTAACAATCTCTTATCAATATCTCAAGACTCACACAAGGAAACAATCAACATATAAGATCAATCACAATATTGTAATTATAGAATATATATTGTATCATATCGCCTTACTCAAGGAACATATTTTCCTAACCTAGTTTAGATTGTAATCCTCTCTATATAAACTGAAATCCTGTACAATTGTATTAATTCAAGTAGTAATAACCATTCTTATAAAGACAACATCAAAAATTCTGATACAGTATACACCAAAGAAACCAACTACTCCAGTTTGAAATAACAGAACACACAGCACTTCCTAAACCCCACTTTTCACATATGTACATGTACCAAACACATACAATTTGTCAAATGAACAAATGTAATCTAAACCCAATTACCAGGAAGCTTAAAGTTGTGAAACCTGAAAGACTCTTCTCCAGCAGTGTCCCTAGGCAATCCTAGATTTGATTCGTCATCAATAACCTCAATTTCATTCTCCTCAACATTTGATGACGATAAACCAAGTGGGTTATGGTCACCATTAGAATGGACTGGACTCTGAAGTTGATTCGGGAATGGCATTGCAAGAGGTGCAGGCCTGCGATCAATGTGTCGTCTAGGGGAAGGCGAATTATTATCCCACATGAGAACATGTAGGATGATCGGTACCTTAGCATGGCGGTGCAGTGAGAGCTTTTGGCATAGAGAAACCGTGTCAAAACATTGGATGGCGCCTGTTGAAGATACTATCCATGGTAGCACCTTTTGATTGTTTACTCGCGAGATGACTAGGAGCTTTGAGTCCCTCATCGCCTCTCTGTATAGTGCGTTAAGGCCCGATCTTTCTGAAGGAACGTCCTCACTTCCCTGTAGAACTGATGAAATGTATATAAATCCCTGTAACAGCAACATTAATTATCCTTGTATTAGAAAGCGCAGAGAAACTGTTTTTTGATGAGCATAACAAAACTGCTACTTCATAGAGAGCCTATTTGTGTAGACGTCAACTATATTATTTGGTAAAGTCATGGGTCATGACCTGAGTTTGAACTCCATCAGCATCAAAATTGCCTTTATGGCTCCCTTTACACCAAAAAAATTGAGAGCCTATTTCTGAGTGACCATAATGTAACTACTTCAAAATATACAAAACGTACAATTTGCCTGGTCTTTTTTATTATGTCAATTGTCTACTGGTAGTAGCGCAACGAATTGGTGAGGCAAGTGGTTAGATAGAAGAATGGCTACCTCTTCAGTACGACTGATGACAAAACCAAGCTTCATATCGCCCTCTAGTATCTCTATTTCCACTAGACATTCTTCGATGGGAGAGTACCAGAGACGAACAGCTCTGACTACACCAATGTCAACTCCATGGTAGTCCTCGAATCCATATAAGCTTGCATTCGCTAGCTTTGGCAAGTCTGACAGTGACGAAGTGTTCACCCTAGAAGATGCTGTCTCACCCGAAATCTGCCCAAAATGAATGCAACAATGCTTAGACCAACCCAAATGGTCAGTGGCAGTTTGGCAAAGTACGGGGGACCTTACCAATGAAATACATGAAAAAAAACTTTTGATTTGTTTGAATTCTTTATCATTTTGATGCTATTTACCAGACTATTACACGCTTTGGAGCCCATTTGAAACTTTTTTTTTTTTTTTTTTTTTTCAGTTTTCAGCTACTTGATCACATTACTAACTCAACTCAGAATTTCCAATTCTTGTTTTCGTCTCAGGGGACTACAAATCCTGATTCTGTCAGGAATGTTGAAATATTCAGATAGTTCAGTAAGGAAGAGAGCACACAAACCTTAGTAAGAAGGGACTCAGTTTGTATGTTGGTGAAGAGAATGGGAACACCAGATGATTGAGCTGAATTGAACCATGCATTGGCTTTGGCAAGAGTATCCTCCAAGTCATTATAGCGATCCGAATCTACATCAGAAACTTTGGGGAGAAACAGAATGGACATGAAACTGCTTGATTTGGGAACTTGTAGCATTTCCTGCATCTTCCTTTCCCATGGATACGCCACATACCCGTCTTGTAGCTGAGCACTGTTTAATGCATCATTCAACCTTGATGTCCTTGAAGCTGTGCATCATTCATGTTAGTTTACAGAGTAATCTCAAGAAAAACAACTAAACACACACAAAAAAAAGCGTCTCGTTCCTACATTATAATAAGATCGCTTATATTCGCTTATCTGATTCTATCATAGACAAAGCCTCAAGATCAATTGATGGCATGAACATTCACTTAACCCCAATATTCGATATCATCATCTTTTCAATGTAACGGCATTGTTAGAATATATGTGTAAACATAGCAATTATTTACTTACCGGTTGTATATGTCGTAATTACTATATTTACACATAGATTATGACAGGCATGAACATTCATTTAACCCCAGTTTCGATATCACCCTCTTTTCAAATGTAATTAGATATACAAATGTCACCAAGTACGACACATATCAGATACGAACCAATTCAATTCGCAACAATATCTATAACAAAAAGGCAATTTAATTTCAAGTTTTAAACTCTACAACTATACAACATTATTACTAGTTCTTGGCATCTTCTTAAATAAGGCAGCTAAGGACAAGTAAGTGTATTCACTTAAATAAGGAAAATTAGCTTTACGATATACGGAGTAAAAATTTTCCAATAAAATATACGGAGTATTTCAGTACTAATAAATTTTAATTCCAAGTGTTTTTCTTAACGCAAAAATACAATGATGTGAAATATGAAAAATTAATGAGGTTCCAATTTTATGAAATTAATATATTAAAGATAAAAACTTTCTATACCGTGCAAGTATTGTACCACCAAAAGTTTAAGCTCACGGTCAAGCTCCAATCAATAACATTCATTTTATCCCAATTTCGATATCATCATCCGCTTCTCAAATCCAATTACTCCAATTAGATATACAAACGTCGTCAAATACTCGTTTAATTTTAAGTTCTTGGTTTCTTTTTTAAATTCTCGTTACTCCAAAATCTCGATTGTACAATTTAAAATCAAAACTATGCTACAAATAACAAATATATTAATTAAAAATGTGATGTTTAATTAGTTGTTGGAAATTAGATCTACTTTAGAAAAAGAAAAGCTTAAAGTCAACATTCTCAAGTCAACGACAGCCTAAAAAAAGAAAAAAAAAAAAAAAAAAAGGAAAATGAGATAACGTCACCAGATGAATCACCTTGAAGACGAAGACATTCAGATTCAGTACGATCAAAGAAGGCGATAGCATAATTGGGATCATCAATCGCTCTCAAAACATACTTATTCTTCTTCCTTGCATCAGGTACAATACAAGCATTCAACTCGGCCGAGTCATTAAGCTCACCACGTCGTACTCGAACTCGGATTGAACTCACTTTATTCTTGAAACAGATATGCAACTGTTTCTGCACTCCGGAATTACCGTCTTTAAACGGAGCTCGTAATTTGAGTTGACCGATCTCGATTTCTTCGACGATATCTCCGCTTTGGAGCAGACCTCCGCTCCACTCTTCCGCGCGAGAGGTGCCTCGTATGCACTCTATCGCGAGGACTCTTATGGAGCCGGAGGTTGTGCTCCAAGAGGTTGACCAGCGTCGCGAGGACGCAACGCTGGTCGATGTTGATTCTCTTGCTGATTGTGCTCGGTCTAGTGAAGCCATTTTAAAAAACCGTTGATATATTGATGATTTAAGTGTGAGACGGTTTTTTTATTGGTTCGGGATTTAATTGAATGGGGGGTCGGGGGAGACGGAAGAAATGAATTGGAGACGTAATTTAGTTATAATGTTAGGAGGAGAGAGAATCTTGTGGCGGGAGAATTTGTCAAAGTCTTCGGATAGTTTGTCATTTGTGGGTCTGTTTGGAGGGAATTATAGTTGGCTGCTACTTTTGTCGTCATTTAAGATATGTCAGATATTTGTAACAGTAAGCCTTATTAAAGATGAAAATATTCGTCAGGACAGTTTTGGTTGCATCTCATAAAGAGGTAAGTGAAAATTAACTTGTTTTTTTACTTGTCTTTCCGCTTACTTTTTATAAGAGGCAATCTAACCTATTTCATTGAAGACGAATATCAGGATTTGTACATCTTCAAGGAGAATTAGTATTTTATTACGAGGGTAGTTGAATTTTAATTAACTTGGTCGGAGAGGAGAGTATAGATGTCTTGAGAGTGACAATTGGTGATTTGATTTGGAATTCATTAGTTTTGTTGTCATTAAGAATTGAAAGGGATTTTTTTATTAAGATAATAAATGGTTATACGAAAATTTCAAAAGAGCATTTTAATAAGCGAGTAATTGGGTTTATTGTGTTTGTCAATAGTAGAATATGGAAAAAGTAGATGTCAATGCATTGTGATTTATTATTATTTATTAAGATACTAAAGAGGTTTCATCATATAAGTTGATTGCTAGAGACTTTTATTGTTAGAGATCGGGATTGAAGCTCTTTTTATTATTCATATTAGTTGTAGCTATTGATCTAAAAATATGATAAATAGTTTTTTACAAGTTATAATTTATTAAGGTAATATGGAATTTGCGTCATTGATGTTGATTGTTAAACTTTTGTTGTTAGAGGTCCCGATTGGACGGCTAAAGCTCAATTGAAACGTAATTCTTAACTTTTGGATGTTTAATTTAGGTGTCGTTTAGTTGACACTTGTAAAACATGAGAATGAAAATAAAGGATTGTTTGCTTGCCAATTTTCTGGCAAAATGCATCATTCGATTCTCTAAAAAATTTCGAATGCCTACATAATGAGAAATTCTATAACCCACTCCCCTACTTCCCTAGTAGTTTACGACTCCTGTAAAGGTCAACTCTTACATCCGCAACCAAACAATTTTCCAAATTCAAGTGAATTATCTTCTAGAAAATAATTCACATAAATTGGATTTTTTAGTGTAGTGTCGTTCCAATCCCTTGATCAACCAAATGATACCTTATAGGGAGTATTTACATAATTTAATAGCTTGCTTTGGATTTCCTCTTATTTGAGTTGGTAGTAATTTCTTTATTTCTTTCTAACTTTGCTGCTATCGATATAATTGCATGTGAAGGCAAAACTAAACTCTTTAACTATAAACGGTAAACTTGTTTATGCATAGTTAAAAGGATTAATAAGTGTAACAATGGTTAATTGTATAAATACTTGTTAGTAGAGAAATGAATAATCAAGAAAGTCAAAGCAATTATAATCTCAATATCATACTAATCAAAAGTCTTTGATTCCCATTTCTAGTCCAAAATAAAGTAGTTTGACAAATTAAAATAGAAGAGAGTTAACAAGTCAACAAACATCTAGATACAATAACACGTGTTTCTTATTGATATTGACCTTAATGTCTTTGAATCCTCGGCTTTTCAAATTTCAATGCAAAATCATGGTTATCAAAGCTAAGAACGTACGGAGTATACAAAATGGAGTAGGGAAGAAGTAGTCAACATACTTAACCGACTACTTAAGAAAGTAGAGACAAAAAACTTTCATCTAAATTTCAGGAGAAATCATTTATATGCACTTAGGGAGGATGGCGGAGCGGGTATAAATGTGTATCGCCCAATGAAAAAACTCAATAGTTTTACCTGTTTTTATAATTCTTATTGATAAAATAAGAGAGAGTATCACTTTATAATATAATAGATTACATACTAAGGTAAGAATGATGAGTACTTTCGTTAAATATAATAGATTACATACTAATTTTTGAACTTTAGTCCAATTTAATAGATGGTGAAATTTTCATTTCACGGGGCCTTAGTCTTTGGCCCCAGTATGACCGCACTTCCTGCACTGGGCTAGAACCGGCCCTGATCACGAAAAACACAAATCATTCGTTATTCCACATTTATGACCAAGGCAATGAATCTTGAATACGTACACAACTACGTAAAGTACTAATAATTCTACTTGATTGTTTTTTTTTTTCTTATATGTGACTTGAAAGTCAATGTAAAATGTTGTAGCCGCCTTTTGTTGATTGTTTTCCACAAAGCCTGTTCAAAACATGACTAGTAGAGAAGTAGAGAAGACTAGAAGAGTAGGTGAATGTTTTTTAAAAAAGGATGGATAGTAGAATAATGTACGAGAGAGTACAAGTCTAGGAGAATGTTATATATATGAGTCCACATCTTCGTACTTAAGTTTTAGCAAGTCTTGCTTGCGACGGGTCGATCCGTCGCAAGATTAAGTTTAGAACAAATGAACGAAACCCAAGTTTACGAGAAAGGAATCCAACCCGAGACTTGACTAGTGAGCCTATAAAGTTTACGAGAAAGGAATCCAACCCGAGACTAAGTATACCTTAATTACGGTTAATAAATGAAACATGACTTATTACTGATATTAGAGAGAGAAGTATTCCTATAACTACTTATTACTATAGAGAGAGATACTAGGATAATATAGTATGAGTACCAAAATACAAGGGTACGAGAATGTCGAGTACACGTTTTTACCTTAAACTAGGCCACATCATTCTGTGTCGTGGCTTGGAAATAAAAATGATGCCAATTTCTTCCTTTTGTTCTCTTATTTGTGACCCTAACATATAAGCAGGGGCGCCTTAACAATAATATAGGCCAGGTGTACCGCAACAAAATAAGTCCCCAAAAATTACTTATGAAACTTTATATAAGGCATAAAATATATTGTCGATTTTCATTCGCTAAAAAACAAAAGCATAGAAGTAATAATTGATAACATCATCTATTTATTCAAAACACTTATATCGTATCTTTCATCCTTGTGAGTTATATTCCTCATTTTTACTTGAAAAGTACCGTCCTCCGAGCTTTTCTTGAAGGAATCAATTAAACTTTCGTAATCAACCTTCTTCAACAAATCTTTCTCTATGGCTATCAATGCTAGTCCATTAAGTCTCTCCTGCTTGGGATCGAGCTAACTCTTGTGTTTGCTTTTTTTTTTTTTTTTTTTACGTTTTTCTAATCCAGAATCAAACTTTCTTATTCATGGTGGCATCATAATAAGCAATGCAGAATAACAGAGTATAAGGAAAATAAGGAAAAGAAACAACCTTAAATAGCAATTTTGAAATTTGATTGAATTTTTAAACTTCGAAGTTTGATCAACAGACCTAAACAAAAAAAATAAAAAACACATAACTTAGAATAATTGAATGAAATTTAATAAACAAGAACAAATTGACAAGATTAAATTCACTTGGTCAGATTATTGAAATTAAGCACCGCCGCAATCCCGCTATTCACATACGACATTGAGATGCAACGAATTACAATATAACTGCTAAACAAATAAATTAAAAACCAAAAATTTCATAAAATTAAGAGAAAAAATTACCGGAAATTCTCCTTCAATAAAAAAAATAATAGATAGAACTTTTGTTAGATGCGTAAATAGAGTAATCACTAATCTGATTAAGAGAACAATTGAGAGGATTGAAGTAAGTATTGACTGATTAGTGAGTTTGGGAGACATAATATACTCGGAAAATGATAACGTTGTACTGTATTAATTTGGGAGATTAATTGGGGAGATTAAAAGCTATCTTGGGAAGGAGTCAGAGAAGTTTACGTGCTTGATTGATTTGATATCTTAGTCATAGAAGTTATCTTGGGAAGGAGATGGTTATACGTAAAAGTTTCAATTTTTTTTTTAATGAATATACCGAGAAAAGCAAAGTTTTGGGCTCAAAATTTGGAGGCTCTGTTCCTGGGCTCAGGCTTAACCGGCCCAAAGCCGCCCCTGATATAAGCTATGGCAAAACAAAGATTTTGGTCAACAAAAATACTTATATAAGATAAGATGGTCTTACAAGTTCGACAACCATTTAACCTTATAATAAAATGAGGAAAACATAAGAAAATCTGCGATGGTCTCACCGAAGCAATAGAAGGACATCCATCTCTTGGATAGAGCTGGTTCCTGGTATACATTTAGGGTACGTCTTCTGATGTTTGTGGCACCCACACTTGATGAAATCCGGGTTATCCTCACAGAAGGTACTGAACCCTGCCTTTGATTCAATGATTTTTCTTGAAGCGGAGTCACTGGTCACGACCTTGGGCTATGAGGAGAAGGTTTATTAGATGAACTTAGGATGTTTGGAGGCGCTGATTGTCTGTCTCGTTGTCACATTATGATCATGTTCACACGTAATCACTGAATTCACTTCCCCAATTTTTACAGATCGAGGAGATGTGCTGCTTCTTAGAGGAGTTATCAGAATCAGAAGACGATGGACTGGTTGTACTATCCATGTCGTACAGGAGATTATCTGTCATTGTTGGCAGCGGCTTTTTCTCTATTTCTGGACCGGAATATGGCCGCCTCCTCATCCTTTTCAGGCTCAAAACCTGTAACAAGCAAGAGTCATTAGTTATCTCATCTTATTTCATCATTTATGATTGTGTCTAACTCACAGATACATACATCAGTATTCCATGTGATTGCAACCAATTTAGGTTGTCAGGTTGTGAAGTTCATGAAGTAGAAGCATTCAGACCTGCGGTTCAAAACCTGTCAACATCGATACTTTGCCTCTTCTTACATTTAAAAAAGTTGTGTTTATTAAAGAAGCAGCTCGTCTCCCTTAAGATGTAGGTATGTCATCTTAATATTAATCAAGTCAAATATCATCCCACATGACCTTCTCTCTATGCATGATGCTTTTGTCTTGTTTATACTATTTGACTCGACTAAAATGAGGATTTGCCATAAAGAAATAAATTATGATGTAATGAAGGTTCTTGAATTTTTTTCCCTTAGGTGATGATGCAATCTAAAAACTTACTATAATGAGGGTAAAAGTTTATTAAATTTGCATATTGATTTCAGGGATTTTCAATAAAAAGGTACAAAAGCGTAGTTTTTCAATAACTTGGTGAGATGTCGTTACTTCCAAGTTTTTGGAGTGTTATATACGTTAATTGTTGAAGACTTTCATAATCTCGTTTAATAATATTTTTTCTTTATAATGCTTTTCATTTTACAGAGCTTACCATCTCATTTCTAATTGATTACTACGTTTTTTTTTTCGATTTAATCCTCTGTTTCTAATTCTACATGTTGACGAATCGATCTAATTGCATGTGAAGGCAAAAACTAACCCCTTTTTAAACTATAAATCATATAAGCTTGGTTATGCATAGTTGCTCTAAATCGGTCTTTGATTCCTATTTCTAGTTCAAAATAAAGTAGTTTGACTAATTAAATGGAAATGAGTCAACATAACATCTAAATAGTAAATACAATACACGTGTTTTCTATTGACCTAGACACCTTCCAAATTTCGATGCAAAAACACTGCCAAAACTATGCAATGGGGAAGAAGTCAACATACTTAACGTACTTAAGAAGTCAACATACTTAAGAAGAAGCAAAAACATGGTGTTTACTAGGGGTGATAATGAGACGAGACAGCTCGCGAGCAGCTCGAGATCGGCTCGGTCAAAGCTCGGTCAAAGCTCGGCTCGTGCGGGCTCGGCTCGGGCTCGAACTCGGCTCGAGAGCTTAACGAGTCAAGCCGAGCAAACACTGGCTCGGCTCGAAAAGCTCGCGAGCAGCTCGAACTTGTGTAATAATATAAGATATTGCTCTTATTTTACAAAAATATTTTATCACGGTTATACCTCTGTATTACATATGTCAAATGTCTCATTTTTTTGCCAAATATTTTTACATATAAACTTTGCGCATTGTTATTGAAAGTATCGGAAGAAGGAAAAAATCAGAAAATCAACAAATATATAGGCTCGATTTGAGCTCGAGTTTGGCTCGAGCTCGCGTTAAAGCTCGCAAGCTTTTTAACGAGCACATTTTTTTCAAGCTCGGGTAAGCTCGAGATCGGCTCGAGCTCGAGTTTTAGTTTTCGAGCACAAGCCGAGCAAGGCCAAGCTCGGGCTCGGCTCGTTAGCACCCCTAGTGTTTACCAAAGCAACTTTAAAAAAAAAAAAAAAAAAAAAACTGTTAATTGTTAGAATATAAAATTATCGATTGGTTTTCATTTTCTCAATCGCGTTATTCTTCTCACGTGGTATCAAAGTAGTTTTAAAGTTTAGATTGACAGCCACTAAATTTTCTGAAAAATCATTTATATAGAGTAAAGCCCTGTTCTTTTGGACTTAAACTCAGCCCCTTTAAGTTCAGTTCAACTCCTATAAGTTCAGTTCAGCTCCTATAAGTTCAGTTCAGTTCAGCTCCTATAAGTTCAGTTCAGAAAAATTCAATTCTTACAAATTAAGTTCAGAAAAGTTATACGGAATATATTATTTATGAAAATCGATATAAAAACATTTGACATTAATTAGTGGAATGACATTTGGTCAATTGAAAAAAAGGTGGGTGTTAAAAAATATGCCCCCAATGTCACAAAAGTATCAAATGTCTATTATTGTTTTATACATTCACACTCCATAATTTTATAAGGATGCATACTCTTGGAATACCTATTATACAACATGACGTGAATATTCAAGGAACAGTAGATTTGGGCATGTTTGATGATAAGCGGAAAAAAACCATGTTAAAGGTACGAAACAAGATAGTAAAAAAAATTTGGCGAGGCAATAGATTCGTTGTTACGAGTGGTAGTGAAAATAAAGAAGAAAGTGATGAGGAAGATGATGATATGGAAATAAATGGTTAGAAAACGATGTAATATGTGATTTTTTTTTATCGTAATGTAAACGTAGTAATCTATTTGAACAAACCAATGTACATAAATCGGAATTATGTTATTATCTTACCTTATGTTTTAGAGTATACTTTTTTTTATGACAGTCTTTTCCAAAAGATAAAGATACAGATAAAGATGATGTCAACGTAGTAATCTATTTGAACAAACCAATGTATATAAATTGGAATTATGTTATTATCTTACCTTATGTAATAAAGTTCAGTTTAGTAAATTTTAGATTTTATAAATTCTATTCAGTTAAGTAAAATTAAGTTCAGAAAAGTTCAGATCCTATAAGTTTAGTTCAGTTCAGTTCAGCTCATATAAGTTCAGTTCAGCTCTTATAAGTTCAGTTCAGTTCAGCTCCTATAAGTTCAGTTCAGTTCAGCTCCTATAAGTTCAGTTCAGCTCCAATAAGTTCAGTTCAGTTCAGTTCAGCTCCAATAAGTTCAGTTCAGCTCCTATAAGTTCAGTTCAGCTCCTATAAGTTCAGTTCAGTTCAGTTCAGCTCATATTCAGCCCAAAAGAACAGGGCCTAATAGAAACTAAAAAGAATAGAGGAAAACTTATTATTATTCAATATGTGAAATATTTTACGTTTTAGATCGAGTAGCGTATATATCTCATAAACGTAACTCCGTTGTCTCGCTCAAGGCGAATATCAGGGTTGTGTAATGGAATATGGAGGCCATATTCCAAATTATTTTTGACTCCCCAAGTACTAGTATTATTTTCGTTCATGGTAAGAAATGTTATACTCCCTCCGATTCAGACCGAATGTAACAGTTACTATAAACGGCCGAACCACACTAATGATAACACATCTTATTTGACTCACGACATTACCAAGCTATCCTTGCACATATTTGATATTCATACAAAATGTCATTACATGACCCCTATCAACCCCACAATTACAGGCTCACACACTTTTTGCCTCCACATTTTCTTAAATACTTAATTTTCTCCTATGTTACCATTGGTCTGAATCGGAGAGAGTATATTTTCAAAAAATGTTACTCTATTGACAAAGAAAAATGGTTGATAATCGTTTCCGTCATGTCCACTCCAACAACTATACTACTATAGCATAGAACTAACTAGTGAGCAATGAGCATTACCATAGTAAATATGTGGGCCTTTCCTTGTTTCGGCCATGTTATAAAGAATCAAATTGAACAGGTTCCGGGCCCATCTTGGTGAATATAACAACATTATCCTACTGTCTCAAAGGCTCTGCAAATTGCGGGGTTGGGTTTTGGATGTACTAGCTAGTGGAGTAAGTAACTACTAAGCTTTATCCCTTTGTTAGCTATGAGCCTATGACACGGGACATGCTGCTGGTCGTGGTAGCATGAGGGGTGAGAAGGTCGAAGAAGTGGTAGGACATGAGGGGTGGTGCGCAGCCACGCTGGGCTTCTCGAGAGTGACTGTTTACAAGTCGTTGAAGCGTTGAGAAAGGAGCATGGAAGGAGTCTTTTCAGTTAATGTACTTCGTTTGATTCCATTCCTTAGCTCATTTAGTACCGAGAATTGTAGGTATCAGTTTTGGAGGAGGTTTAACCATCGTCTGCCAATAGTGCTGTATTATTTAATTTATCGTTATAGTAATGCCTTCGGGCTTTCTTTTCACACACAAAAAAAAAATTTTAACTACTAATACTAGGATAATATAGTATAAGTACCAAAAAATACAAGGTTACAAGAATGTCGAGTACACATTTTTACCTTAACTAGGCCGCATCATTCTTTGCCGAGGCTTGAAGAAAAAATTATACGGAGTACCAATTTCTCACATATGTTCTCGCTTTTGTGACGCCACACATATAAGCTCCTCATTGTGTTGAAATAATCTCCGATTAGATCTCTATGGCGAAACAAAGATTGGTCGACAACTCGACATGAAAATTTACAGAGTATATAAGATCGCCATACTAGCTAGACCAGTCATTTAACCTTGTAATTAAATGAGGAGCACATAAGAATATATGTGTTGGTCTCATTCCAAAGAGGAGGATTGTAATACTTACTACATCCATCTTTTGGATGAAGCTGTTTCCTGGGCTACATTTTGAGCACGTCTCCTGCTGTTTCTGGGACCCACACTTGATGAACTCCGGGCTACCCTCGGAGAAGGTACTGAACTGTGCCTTTGATTCAGTGATTTTCCCATGACGGGAGTCACTGGGCGCGACCTTGGGATCTGAGGAGAAGGTTTATTGGATGAACTCGGGATGTTTGGAGGCGCTGATTGTCTGTGTCTCGTTGTCACATTATCATTTTCAAATGTAAAGCTCACTGAATTCACTTCCTCAATTTTTACAGAGGAGAGGAGCTGCTTCTTAGAGGAGTTATCAGAGTCAGAAGACGATGGACTGGTTGTACTATCCATGTCGTAAGGAGATTATCTGTCATTGTTGGCAGCAGCTTTTTCTCTATTTCTGGACCCGAATATGACCGCCTCCTCATCCTTGTCAGGCTCACAACCTGTAACAAGCAAGAGTCATTAGTTATCTTATCTTATTTCATCATTTATGATAGTGTCTAACTCACAGGTACCTATACTTCAGTATTCCATGTGAAGTAGTAGAATTCAGAACTGCGGTTCAAAACCTGTTAGAATCGGTACTTTGCCTATCCTTACATATAAAAAAACAGTCGTGTTCAATAAGAAGCAGTTAGTATTCCTTAAGACGTAGGTATCCATCTTAGCAATAAAACAAGTCGAATATCATCCCACACGAGCACATAGAACAAATCTTTTGCTTTTCTCTATCATCCAGCTTTTGTCTTATTTATACTATTTGACTCGCCTTAAATGAGGATTTGCCATAAAGCAGAGTAGAACATATGTAAAGACAGTTCTTGAACCTTTTTTCCTCAGAAGATGTTGTAATCCTAAGACTTATGAGTATGACTAGTCGGGGCAAAAGCCTATTAAATTTGCATATTGATGTTCAGGGTTTCTAGGCGACAACTTATCCGGCTATCCCTGAAAGACGATATTGAGGGTAGAGCCGTAGAGGGAACTATATTACCTTCTGTTCCAAGACAATCATGTCCTTCTTCAATCTGGTAATGATAGTGTTCTTCCTGCGAATAATTTCTTCAAGATCTTCGATCCTCTGTTTGCAGAAGAACGTGCTTATATTTTTACTTGTACTGCAGAATAACATCGACGGAAATCAGAAGCTGTTAAAAAAAAAGATTTACCTTTGACGTAGCAGCATCTTTTGAGCGGATGAAGGCTGAAAGTTCCTTGATAGCAGCGTCTTTTTCTTCGCATTCTTTCTTAAGATTGTAAGTATCTTGCTCCATTGCTAAGTTGTTTAGCTGAAACACATACATTCAATGGACATACATTCATCAATCATTATGACAATTCTAAGTTACCAGAGGCCGTCCAATCAGACAAATCAGACATACGGTTAATTCAATTACAGTACCTGCATGTCTGCAGCGGAAGTGATGCTAGAGGCCGCCCAATCAGACAAATCAGACATACGGCGTTCCTCTTGTTCAGTTTCGTTTGAAACTGATAGTCTGCTTCTGAACATCTCATCCAAACTAGCAGCTTTCACATGTGAGTTACCCTGCTAAATTCAAGAAAGAAAGAAACTTCAGGGTCATGTATTTGGTTTCCTAATTTCGATTAGTCTCACAAATAGTCTCAGTATCTATTGTCGAAAATTACAGGTCACTTTTAGAATATCAATGCAATGCTGCAACCTGTGGCTGAAGTGGGGTCTATTGTAGGCAGCCGGATAACTCATATAGTAAGTCATAACAGAATAAGCATAAAGAGTTTCTTAAGCTATTTTGCGACCTACTTCCCAAAAAAAACGTTACAAGCCAAACAAAGTGCGAAGCAATCAAATGTATTACCGATAAATCATTTAATTGAGCTCGATGTTGATCACATAACCAGCAATCAGTACATATAGAATCAGAGTTGCACGGAAAAGACGCTTCAGCTGACGAGAAATCCATAGTCTTGGATGCACATGGAGCAGCCATGTCTTGAGACTGTTCCTTTATATAATTCATTTCCTCACATAAATTATCGAGTTTTTGCTGCATACTCATCAGTATTTGATCCTGCGTACACAATGACAAAAAAAACCATTCACCATCTTATAGTCGCAGAATTTGTCACAGACCATTCAATTACATAAAATTCACACATTGACATTACTCCCTCCGTCTCAATCATTTTATTTACTTCTTTATTCTTTTCTAAAAGTGTATTTTGATCAAAAGTAAACAAATGATTAAGACGGAGTACCTACATTCGACTCTAACTTTTAAAACAGCATTACATTTGCACAACTTACTACTGAAAAAATGAATTATAATCAAACAATTTAATTAAAAGTAAACAAATGATTAAGACGAATACCTACATTGCGACTCTGACTTTTAAAACAGCATTACATTTGCAGGAGTTAATACCGAAAAAAATGAATCAATCAAACATTTACAAAAAAAAACATTAAAACGTGACAAACCCTGAGTTGAACGCAATTCTTAAGCTGGCGAATCTGACGATTCTTCTCTGACTTAGAAGCGGCAACAGCAACGACAGCGACAATAAGAACCCGATGAATAGGGCTGAATAACTCCCAAGCCACGGCTTCACGATGGCTCAAGCCGCCCCCGATAGCTCGAGCCGAGGTAGCTTCATCGGCTCCAATGAGCCGACCCTGGAGCGAAACCCAAGCCATAGCCGGCTTATTCCTGGTAGAGTCGGCTTTGATCGGGCTACTAGGCTTTGCAAAGCGGCTCGAAAGCCGACGTGGGTTGGTTGATGTGAGTGGAATAGGGGAGAGTGTGACCAAATGTGAGGAGGTGAAACCCGGGTTATCATCTTCCATTGAAGAAGAAAGAGAGAGGATGAATGAATGAAGAGATTTTTTGAAATTTATTTGAATGTGAAATGTGAATGTTGTTGTTGTTGTAATAATGGTAAGAGAGATTGGAATTTCTTGATGGAGATTATTGGAATAAGAATGTGATTTTTTTTCTATTTTGGAAGTTTATTGATTTGGGAGGGAAATATTTATATTTTGAAAATAATATGGCAAGTGAACGTTGGGATGTTGGGGATTGGGGATGGGAGATTGGGAGGTTGGGACTTGGGAGTTGGGAGCACCACAATGGACACGGACACGGACACCTGATACAACATCTCATGAAATTTGGGACATGAGATACGGCACATGGACATGTTAAATTTAACAAAATATATATTTTATAGTTATAAATAACATATGATTTTATTTTTGTATTAGTAGTTGATATTAAATGTAAATAATTGAAAGTAAAATTTGACTTTCAGTATAATTTATTCTTATTTCCTACCAAAACTCATCTTCTAATCAATCACTTTTAGTCTTTCGACCTCTCATTCCTTGTTTATAGGTGTCCCGTGTCCGTGTGTCCGACACGAGACGGCTGGTTAGGAGGAGTATCTGTGCTACCTAGCACAGTTTGTGGAGGCTTAAAGTTAAAACGTGAATCAATTAATTCACAAATTCTCATTTAAGACGGACACTATATGTCGCAAGTTGAAGTCAGAAAGTGTCTCTCTAACAATATGATAGTAGTGAGGGAAAATGGATTCTCATACCTGCCTTCGCACTTGCATATTAAGAAAGTGAACTATCCATCTTCAGCTTGTGACGGATAGTACCCGTCTTCAATTAAACGAGCTGCAATTAATTATCCGTTTGAATCTTATGACAAATCAGTATTATACAATTTATATACAAAAAGTATATACACAATTTGTATACTATTTAACCCGTCTTATCTTAAAATGGATATTTTTGTTGCAAAAGAGAATTTGTGACAATTAAGGGGTGCTTTATGACTTACAAGGATCCGAATCTTAAAATAAAACATCTACAAAAAAAAAAATTAAAATAATGTATTGTACTTCCTTATTTTCTAAATAATGTTTCACTCGGATTTGGTGGGGATGGTGCTTAAGTCTATTCTTTTGATTGCATCCTCCGATCTTGTATGGGTTTTTAATGATGAATAAGTTGCATGTTTTCCCTTCAAAAAGTTAAAATAAGATGATTCACTTACTTATTAGTCTATTATTTATGTTGTATATTGTCACCAAAAAAAAAAAAATTATTTATGGTGTATTGATCGGCTTATCTTAAGACAGGCATGACGTTGAGTGGGCGGGCAAGATCGATGAATGTAAGTAGACCCGATAAACGGGTCAATCGGATCGGGTTCAGATCGGGCTAATTTGGGTCAGGTCAGTCCGGGTTTATCATATCATCGGGTTAAATCGGATCGGGTCGTTTTGTTTCGGGTTTTGGATGTTTTTCGAGTAAGTTGATTGGGTCAGGTTCAGGTCAATGGGTCGGGTTATTTCGGGTTCGGATAATTTTTGGGTCAATGATAATTTTCGAGTAAGTCTTTTTTGTTTAAATAAAGTTATATTTGTTCGGGTTATTTCGGGTTAGTGGTTTTGGATCGGCTCATTTCGGGTTGTCGGTTCAGTTTCAGGTCAACACACTTCGTGTCATGTTTGGATCACGTCGTGTCAAATTGGATTTCGGGTCATATTGGGGGGTTATAATTCAGGTCAATTTCGAATGTCGGGTCATGTCAATCGAGTTGGGTTGATTTTATCATGTCTAAATGCAAGGAAACCTATTCACAACATTACTCTTTAATAATAACAAACCTATTAATGGATATTTTATTTTACTTTTAAGATGGAGCTCTAATTAAGTAGAGTAGCTTTGATTTGCAATTTAGTGCATCTTTGGAATCACAAATTCTCATTTGTGACAGACCGATACATCGCAAGCTTGCGGCGGGTCAAATCCTCTCATAAAAAGCAAGTGGGGTGCAAATGAAGCCTCCCACTTGTCTTGACATTTGCTCTTTGTGAGGGGGGATTTGACCCGTCGCAAGTAAGACTTATTGTTTTGGCATAGCTTTTAAGAGTGTTTTCCACTAAATAAGCACAAATTTGGCCAAACAATTAATTTTGAAAAAGTTAAAACAACTTTTTTTAAGCTCAAAAGTCAATTTGGAGAGCTAGAAGTAGAAGAGCTTTTACTTTTATTTTAAAGATTTTTAATACATAAATGCCAAATTTGTATGTTGTAAACATGTAAATAAAATAAAGTTTTTTTTTTTTTTTTTTTTTTTTTGACAGACGTAAATAAAATAAAGTAAATACTTCTTAATTCGTATTTTTTCATTCTCTACAAATCGAGACCCATCTTGATATACTTTTGAATATTATTTTCATTTTTCATTCGCTTACGTACAAAGTTGTGGTTGAGAAGCCGTTTTTGATAAAATGTAATGTCAAACACCTAAAATTTATTCAATAAGTAACTTATTAAAAAAAATCAATTTAAAAAACAGAAGCAATTTTCCTAAAGTAAGGCCAAACATGGCCTTAGTGATTATAAATAAAATTCTTATGTTGCTTTATATAAGTTGACTGTTTTTTATAATTATAATTAAGGTAAATTGATAACTTATACCTTAGATAACTCTGTTTTTCAAATCTTATACCTAAAATAACTATCTTTCAAAACTTATACCAAAAATTCCAATTTTTTATAAACTCGATACCTAATCGAAACTGCGGTGGAAAAAGTGACCTGATTTTGGTGAAATTCAAATTTTTGACAGAAATGAAATGTTTTTTTTTCAATTTTACCCTTCATTAAGTTTATATAACATATTACCTCTTTATTTGTTACACTTATTCAAGCATTCTTCATATCTATCAGTAATCCCACATTCTCTCTTTCAATTTCCATCTTCTCACCAACACTAGTACGACTACTAATTGAGGTAAGTTTCTAAACTTTTTTCCTGTGTAATTATCTCATATTTAATTATTCTAAAAGTTATTTAGTAGTTGGTTTAAAGTAATTCTAGATACCAAATTAAGATTAGGGTTATTTCAATTTGGGGGATTTTCTTAATTTTGCAGAAATGTCTACTAATGGTATTGGATCAGAGTCTTCGAGAAGGCCAAGAAGGTGTGGATCAATGTGGTGTTCCTATGGCTCTTATCACATCATGGACGCAAGACAACCCTGATAGCCGCTTTTGGGGTTGCAAATTCTACAACAATACTACTAATTTTCATGGTTGTCGTCATTTTTGTTGGTATGATGAAGCCCAAAATGAATGGCAAAAAAATGTTATCAACCAATTGGTGATGGAGAAAAAAAATTTGCAACTTGAGAATAACATCTTAAGGACGAAAACTACACATGTGGAAGAACAGGCGAAGAACTTAAGGGATGAGATTGAAATGTTGAAGGAAAACGGAAAGTGAATTGACAATGAAGTTGCACACAACAAAAATATATGGTGGAAGAAGAGTACTTATATCATTATCCTTGTGTGCTTTTTTGCTACATTGTGAATTTTGTTGGAAGTTTTTAAGTGTTGTATGTAGTTTATCAATAGATTGTAAGGTTGTCAGCTCAAATGATGAACTAGTTTCCTATCGGATGTATTAGTACAATGCATATTTAATTGATAATGAAAGTTTGGCATTACATCCGAAAGTGTTGTCATTGAAATCACTTCGCCATCATATTTAAGTATAGAATGCAAGTTAAATTTGTCCAAAATACAAAATAGTTGTGTTCACAAAATATTCGATTCGTTCAAACCAATAAGTTCCAAAACAAAACAAAAATCAATTAGGATGCTAGTTAAACTAGTTCTAGCAACACAAAATACAACCAACTTAAAATTTGCCCGAAACATAAAATACAACTAACTTAAAATTTGTCCGAAACATAAAATACAACTAAAACACTTCCGAAACATAAAAATACAACTTAAAAACTTGTTCAAAACAGAAAAAGCAACTAACTTTAAAACTTAACATGTTCAACAACTGATGACATCTAGAGATCTAAGACATTCACACTAGCTTGACTTTCTTTCATAATTGAAGCAATCATTGAAGAAGCCCTTTCCTTTTGTGCCTTCCTTCTTGCATTATTTTCCCTTGTCTTCTTAGACCATTCTGATGTGCTCTTGGCTCGAGCCACTCTAGGTACATGGGCGTTCAGAGGTTGTACCAGGTTCTTACCCTTGCTTATTGTGGGGTTCCTGCAAGTTTTTGTGATATGGCCAAGGATACCACAGTTACCACAAGCCCTTTGTCTTATTGGTCTCTTCACATTATTGCTTGTCCCTTCACTAACTTCTTTCTTCCTTTTTTTTGATTTGGCCTTCCAGGCAGGTTCCTATAAGAAGGTGGTAGTGGCTCATCAAAGTTAGCTCTTTCCCATTGATTCACACCAGGCACTGGAGAAATAGACTTTGCATATGCCTTCTCATAAGTGGCCCTATAATAAGCTTCATCCACGTACCCTTTTGGATTCCCTCTATTCTTTATAATGCAAGAAATTACATGTGGGCAAGGGAGACCGGTCAACTGCCAGTGGTAGCAAGTGCATGTTCTGTCTTTCAAATGGACCGCATGTTGTTCACCTCGATAGTCAACCTCATACTCAGAATTCAATGCTTCAAAAACTGTCCCGAACCTTGCCTCTTTCACACCCCACTTTATATAGTTCTCCACATAAGGCATATGGGTACCCTCCCATTTTTCTAAACCCACTCTTTTCTCAGAGTTCCTATTCACTACGTACCTTCGAGGCCACTCCATATGCGTCAAAATTGGTTTGTTTCTAGCGTCTTTTAAAACCGCATTAAAGCACTCACACATGTTGTTCAGTAAAATGTTGGACTTACAGTTGGGAGTGAATGCGTGTCTAGACCAGCACTGAGGGGGAATGACTGCCAAGTATGCATGTGCAGCTGGTGAGAGAAATCGCATACCTTCCATGTGTAAGTTAAATTCCGCCTTCGTTGTGCATCTTGCTGCACTCCAAAATGCATCTTTGTATACTTTCCCTGTGAATTGTAACTTAAAGTTCGCCCATATATGCCTCACACAAAATCTGACCTCGGCTTTTGGAGTGACCAACTTCAGCGCATCCAACAGTCCCTATATGAAAAAACATCTTTATAGACATGATAAAATGGATACATAAGAAAAACATAACAAATAAGAGAGAGATGGTTTACCTTATGCCTATCGGACATGAAGGTGAGACCTTCGCCTTCTTCATTTCCCAAATCCTCAACCAACAACTTGAGGAACCAATACCAAGTTTCCATATTCTCAACCTCTACAACAGCCCAAGAAATGGGATAAATATTGTTGTTCCCATCCTTACCCACTGCTACCAAACACATGCCATGATAAGTTCCTTTCAAATGACACCCGTCAACTTCTACTAATGGTCTGCATCCAGCTAAGAAACCATCTTTCACAGCTTTAAAACACAAGTACATCCTTTGAAAAATAGGGGGGGTCTTTCAATGTTATCTACCATAACAATGGCAGTAGAACCGGGGTTGTACCTCCTCACAGCAGTTACATAGTCCCACACCCGGGCATACTGATCAACATTATCACCATAGATAATCAGTTTAGCTTTAGCCCTTGTCAGCCAACATATTCCATATTTAACTTCAATACCCAAATCCCTGTAAACACGTCTTTGGAATGTCTTCAACTTCCAAGTGGGATTCTCCCTCCAATCTTCAAGATACCTTTGTGCTAGATATTCAGAGGTTATTTTTCTTGTATATCCAGTGAACTCATATGAATGCCTTAAATTCATAGTTGAAATTTCCCAATATGACTCACTTTCTTTTTTTGTCGCATATATTCTAAATGGACACCAGTTTTCTTTTAGACACTTGCAACCAACAATTTTGCTCCTCTCTGTATTCCACTCACATTTACACCTATATCTACAGTAGATATTTACTTTATCTCTAGCACTATGTAAGTAGTAGAAGTCATATTTGTTTTCAATTGCATGGTGAATAAAGGCTTTTCTCATAACATCAGCATCTACAAACTTTAAACCAACACATAGGTGTACTTGTTTCTTAAAATCAATGTCTGGGTTAAAAGTGGGCCTGTTATCTTCTTCATCTTTGCTGCCTTGAAGACTTCTTAATTCGGCCGAGTTATCATCAGACTCATCCCCCCATTCCACATTCTTTTCAAATTGTAAACCGGTCACTGCTGTGTTGAGTATAGACTCATCATCTTTTCCTGTAAATAAGTCATCTTGTTCCAACTCTTCTTCACCAATACCGAACTGCACCCCCTCATCTACGTCTGAAATGTCATCCTCATCATCACTAACTACAAAATCCGCCTCCCAATCTAAATCTTTCTCAACTATTTTTGATTTACTCTTTTTTCTACCTTTTCCCTTATAACCACCACTAGTTTCCCTTGACCGACCCACCTTAGGCTTCCCCTTATCGCCAACAGCTCTGACCTTATCCTTTCCTTTGTTAGAACCCTTAGTAGTCTTCTGATCTCTCCCTCTGCCCTTCTTCTGCACAACCTCCTTCACAGGTTTTTTGCATTTGCTTAGTACAACGTTTTTATGAACTTTATCTGATATTTCTGTTCCAGGCCCACTTACCTTGCCATTATTTTTTAAAACCTCTTCTCTTTGCGCCTCACCTTCATCATGTTTATCATTCACAGGTCCAGACTTACAAGTACCCACCTCTCTTTCAACTGCCTCACACTCCCTCACCTCCACATACTGAAACCTTTCACCTTCTTCCTTTCCCTTCCCCTTCACAAAACTCCTACAAACTAGCGTTGGAGTTCTTTCAGGTATATTTTGTTGTGGTTGTTTACTATGTGAAAAATCAATAGTAAGTGAAATTTGTGAAGTTAAATGAATATTTGCAGGGTTTTATATGGAAGGCTGATTGTTTACATGTAATTTTTTTGGGCTTCTTCGCAATGGGGTATAAATAACAGGTTTCCTTTTTGGTAGACTTTTTTGGGAAGGCCCATAACCTTTTTCAGGAAGGCCTACCATAAAAGTCACATCTTTAGTGGTCACATAAAGATCAATATCATTTTTTGTATCTCTTGCCTTTAGAACCTCACTAACCTCTTGCCAGTTCTTTATAAAAGTCCTGCCACTAGTTAAATTTCTCCCAGACTTTTTATACCACACAAATGGGACCTCCTCCTTACCAGCTACACTAGAGGCAGCATTAAAGAGGAAACGATAAGTTAATTGATCAGCCCAAACACCCAGTCATTTACTGCATTCCCCCTCCAACATATTCTATTTTACCATTGTTGGATTTAAAACTACCCCAAAAAATAATCTCACATTAAGTATAAGAGGCTTCTCCATCCTTCAAAACCAGCACGGAAGAGAAAATTAGGTTGGTATTTCAGCTAAAAACTAGGATTCTCACAAATTATGGGGCAAAACAAAAGTAAACAAATTTGTTAAGTAAAATAATCACGTAAAATTGTGATATAAAATACAAGTAACCCATATAATACAAGTCGGTAAGTCTTGCTTAAGACGTGCATTATTCGTCTTAAACTAAAGACCGGTACAAGATTTTTGGTATTTTCAAACCAACAAGTGAAGTAATTTAATATCTTTTGACCCGTCTTAAGATTAAGACGGATAGTAACCGTCTTCAATTAGAACTTGTTAATACAAGTAACCCCTAACTTAGCTCACTACTATTTCCTAACAAATCAGATTATCAATACAAATAAAATGTTAGTAATTGAACATGTAAAAACCCTAATTTATTGTTTAATTTCAGTTTTTTTTTTAATTTTAAAATGCCTCATTAAACCCTAATGTTGAAGAAAAGTTATGGAAACATAGCTTCACATACCTGAATAGGTTGATCAAAGTTATTGGAAAAGTGTGAACTGGCTTGAATGCTTGATCGTGGATGATCAATCAAGATTATCTTGATGCAATTAATTGGGCATGTTTATTCCTGGTGAAGTTCATCACCTAGGGATTTGGTTTTTTTTGGAGGGTTAGACTATGAATGTTGTAATGTGTACTCAGTGTAAATGTGTGTACTTGTTTCAAATAAGGGTAAAACGGTTAAGTTTAATTTTTTCCACCGCAATTTCGATTAGGTATCGAGTTTATAAAAAAAATGGTATTTTTGGTATAAGTTTTGAAAGATAGTTATTTTAGGTATAAGATTTGAAAAACAGAGTTATCTAAGGTATAAGTTATCAATTTACCCTTATAATTATAAAAACTATGAATTAAAATACCAAAATTATGTTCTTTTGGACTTTATTTTGCTCAACTTAACTTAACTTTTAAAGGATTAACTAAACTTATAAGACATGTGCTGAATAGAAGCGGGGCTTATAAAAATATGGATATAAATTGAACTAAACTTTTATGTGCTGAACTTTTAAGAGCTTAACAAAACTTATATGACCTGAATTGAATTGAATTGAATTTAACTTATAAGAGATGAAATGGGCTTGCCTCATCGACATTTCCTTCTTTGCAGTACATGTCAACTAAGGTGTTGTACGTTTCAGTGTTGGGAAGAAAACATCTCCTTGAAAATACCAAGTGCTTGAGGTAATAACTACAAGGTCCTCGAATTAAGGGGCTATAGGTTGCGACGTTTGGGGAAATGGTTTTGTTTTTCATCTCCTTGAAAATACTAAGTGTTTGAGGTAATAATTGGTCTTTACAAAGACTGTCAATGATAGTGCTATAAATGACAACATTGGGCTTAAAAGGGGCAATAGATTCTATATTTCGAAGCAAGTAAAGAGCAGTAGCATTGTCGCCAGAGCGACAAAGACCTTTGAACATAGCGCCATATGTAGAGATGACAATGGATCCAGGACCTTATCCAGATCCGTGGATCCGAACCCTGATGGAGCGGATATGGATTTCAATTTTATGGATCCAATGGATATGAGTCAGATATGGATCCTACAAAATTTACGCGGATCTGTATATGGATGTAACACCCGCAAATGTACCCTATTTGTATCTTAAAAATATTATACGGATACTAGTCAAAGTAATCTTAGATTTAGTCTATAACTTAGTTTCCCGTATCTAATTTAGCAAATCCAAGTTCGTAATCGGACTTTACTAGAAATGTCGTGTGAGTTACGCCTTAAGCCGCTTTTGGGCTTTTTCCCCCATAATTTTCCACTCACCTTATAACTCCCCTTATAACCCTAACTCCCTCGTCCTTTCCACTCACCTTCTTCTTCAACAAGTAACCAAAACCCTAAACCCCATTCTTGATCAAGCTCAAATTCATCTTTACTCCTTCATTACTCACCCAAATCCTGTAATTTTCGTCATAATCTTCCCCTCTTATCGTCCTCTATCTTGTTTGGTAATAAAATTACCGTCTTTCTCATTTTCAATTTATATGTCTTTCTCAAAGGTGAATTATATTCATCTTTTGTTGTCTAATTGTAGGTGGAGACCTTCAAGACCCCGACAAATATTACTACCTCGTGGAGGAAGAGTTGGAAGAAGATTGAAGACGCAAAAAGGTAACGGTGAAGGGTTACTCGATATCAATACGTGTTTTATATGTTTTAGTTGATGTTTACTAAATGTCTAGTGACATTTATTAGATACTTAATATAGTTTGATGTTAGTATTTGTGTTGGATTTATTAGATACTTAATATAGTTTGATGTTAGTATTTGTGTTGGAATTGAATGTGTAGCTAAGGAATTTGTATTGGTTAATGATTGTTGATAGTTGTTGATGATTATTGATGATTCTTATTGATGTGTGATGATTCTCGTGTACATGTCGTCCCAGCCAGCCGACCGGCCGCCGGTCGGCTGACCGGTTGGGAGTTGGCAGATGTGAAATTGGTGTTACGTGATATTTTTGGTGTTAAGTAAGTCTCAGCCGGCCGAACGGCTGAGACACACCCATATCTTTCCTTTTTTCTCAATTGGCTTATGGTCCCAGCCGGGTAGCCGGTTGCTTGCCCCTCTGACCGGCTGGGACTCCCCTGTATTTTTAATGTTTTTCGATTGTTGCTGAAGTGCCAGCCGGGTAGCCGGCGGCCGGTCCCATTGACCAGCTGGCACCCCCTGTGATATCCTCTTCGTTTCTTTTCTTATACATTCACTTATAATAGTTTGTATGGTTCGTTTATCGTATAAATTTACGTAATAGCATTAAATATTCATGTTTAGAATATATGATATCCCATTTGCTTATATCACATGTTTTGTGACGGTTTTTGATTCGTCCCCCCTGTGAGTCGGTTTTACATATGTTTTGATTTGAGCACTAATCGTTAAGTGTTATGAACTCTCATTTTCCGGCTATACCTCCTTGCTCGTTAGACTGGAATGTTAGAGCGAGAAGATGTATCCCAAATGCATGTATGCATGTTTTAGTGGAGATATGACGGCGTTGTTGGAGGCAAGCGCAATGCGTTGATCGACCCGACCTTCAAATGTTGTATCCTTGCGAGGTGGTGTCATTGCATGTAGCGTACTAGCTTGACTTTTGACTATAGATCTCTTTCCGCCTCTTTCGCGTGGTTTAGCCAAATTTGGGGTACTCGACGTCTTTGTATGATCGAGTCTTGGATGTGGAATGTCATACCACATGTCGAATAGGGAAATGTCTTATTCCGAGAGTCTGGCCAGGTTTAGACTATGACCGCATTGTTATCGTCGTCCTACTGAGAGAATTAGAGTCTTGTGTGTACGAAACGTCTTATCGTACACGATTCCGATAAACGTCTTATCCCGTGAACTTGTTTGTCTAGGTCATGAGTATACGAACGTCTTATCGTATACGGTTCCGGGAAATGTCTTATCTCGTGGGCTTCCATTGACTTGTCTTGCTATTGTACATGATGCTAGTGCGTGTCATTAACCGTGAGAGATTATGCTGTCATATTCGTATGATTGGATGGTTGTTTGTAAGTTGAATTATACGTGAACATTGAGTTGGACTCTTGCATGAAATAGATGATTGACGTGGTTTATATGTCGAGTCTCTATCTTATCAAGTAAATGCCGCTAACGGTGAGATGTAAGCCCTAGTGAGTATATAGTTGCCTAAGGGTGTGTTCCCCGAGTTTGTCTATAATCTGATGCTTACAGTTTTGTACCTCATACGCCTGTATCTTTACATATATTGAAATGCTTATTTATACTTCTCGTAATTCACATATCTATATATGTATGCTTCTACTTGTCTATTACCGTTTAAGTATGTTATTTGTGATATGGCTGGGAGAACCCGAAATTACTCCCCCCTGACTGTGGCGTTCATGTTTTCATGGATGAACAGGTTGCTTGGATGGATTTTGCTTGTTTTTGGGTTCGGGTGTGAGCTAGCGGGCGTTGGCCTCGACGATTCATCCATAGACGTTCTTAGCTAGTTGCTAAACAACTTTATGTTTGATAACGTTTTGAGAGACTACGTCTCTTTGTAGTATATTATACTCTAGCTTGTAATTATTTGACATTTCGCGTACTTTTCTTTTAGCATGTTAAAGGTTTCAAAAATATCGTATTTTTCGTTATATAAATTGCATGCTTGTTATGATTTATTTTTGCTATCGCGAGGGTTGTCACAATGGATCTTGTTGTTAAGATCCAGACCCTACCCACGGACCCATATATTTTATTTTTTAGTTTATTTTAATTATATAAGGATAACTAAAGTTTGTAATGGTGATGTTTTCTAATTTAATCAGCTCTCATATGTCATTTTACTTATTTCATAGGTCATTCTTAATTTATAATACAATTTAAATATTTGTAAATTAACTTTTTCCTCATCCAAATAATAACTTACGCGGTAATTAGTTACTTTATTATGTTAAATGTCGATATAATGTATACTTATAACCTTATTAAACATTATAATACATTTTATGTAATTTTAATAGAAAAATTACATTTAAAAGATGAATAATTTAATAAAATATTTTGAAAACGATCAGAACCATTTGGGACCCAAATCCTACCCTCATCCACGGATCTGGATATGGATCTGAAAATTTTGGACCCTGCGGATATGGGGCGGATCTGAATCCAACATATGCAATATGGACCTGGATCTGGATCTGGATCTTATAGGACCCTATCCAGGTCCTATCTATTGCCATCCCTAATCATATGTAACAATGGTGGGCTGTATCTCAAGTTTGACGCTTTTATGCAACAACTTTACAATTTGGTCCAACTTGTCATAACCTACATGGCCGTTGAGTAAGGTAGTAATGATGACAATAATAGGTGGATATCCAAGTTTAAGGTGCATACCCAGAAGAGAAATTGCAAAATCGATATCCGAGCTCAAGGTGCATACATACCTATCACACCTTAATTCGAGAACTTTGTAGTTTAGGGCACTAGGATGATGCAAAGCAATTATTGACGGAGATGTTTTTTTCCCAACACTGAAACGTACAACACCTTAGTTGACATGTACTGCAAAGAAGAAAATGTCGATGAGGCAAGCCCATTTCATCTCCTATAAATTAAATTCAATTAAGGTCATATAAGTTATGTTAAGCTCTTATAAGTTCAGCACATAAAAGTTTAGTCCAATTTATATCCATATTTGTAGAAATAAAACACACTTATGCTCCAGATTTTTCCCTTTGGGAGGAATGCAACAAAAGACCCTAAGAAACACACCCACAAGAAACACACAAATCCTCTCTTTTAGTCTCACATGGATAGCGATCCGTGTGACATCCAATCAATAAATAAACAACCGTCGATAACATCTTAATCCAACGGCTCCCACACCCCTCCTTCCCAAAACTTTCAAAAATTCCCGCTTCATTCATTTCCCACCCTATAAATACCCCAACAACCACCATACATTTTCCACCTCAGCCTAAACCTCTCATCTCAATCCTCCCAACTTAATCTCCTTCAAACTCCCGATTCCAAAATGGCTCGTACCAAGCAAACTGCTCGCAAGTCCACCGGAGGAAAGGCTCCAAGGAAGCAACTAGCCACCAAGGCAGCACGCAAATCAGCACCGGCAACCGGAGGAGTGAAGAAGCCTCATCGTTTCCGCCCGGGAACCGTTGCGCTTCGAGAGATTAGGAAGTACCAGAAGAGTACCGAGTTGCTGATCAGGAAGCTTCCTTTCCAAAGACTTGTCAGGGAAATTGCTCAGGATTTCAAGACTGATCTCAGGTTTCAGAGTTCTGCTGTTGCTGCGCTTCAGGAAGCGGCCGAGGCGTATCTGGTTGGATTGTTTGAGGATACTAATCTTTGCGCTATTCATGCTAAGAGAGTTACCATTATGCCTAAGGATATTCAGTTGGCCCGTAGAATTCGTGGCGAAAGAGCTTAGATTTTCTAAGTATTATTAAGGTAGTAATTTGTCAGTTTTTATCTTAGTTTATAGGGTTTATGTAGTAGTTGATGTTATGTAAAGCTTTTAGCTGCTGGAATTAAAGGAAATGAAATCAAGTGTTTTTGATTTTCAATCCTGATGTTTTGAAATTGTTTATTTGTTTGTTTGTTTTAATTTGGTTAACTACATCTAAACTTACTGTATTTCGTTCTCTTCTTTTAATTGATTTCTTAAATTGATTATATTATTTAGGCTTTCATTACTTTAAACTTACTACAGTTTGACAATCCGGTTTAATGATTATTCATCTGAATTTATCATCATTTATCAGCTTTTGGCCTTATGACTTATGAGTATCAAGACAATTCATGTCGGACTATCGAACGATGCAGTACTTTTGTATTTGTACCTTGTCTGTTGCATTGCGGTGCAGCTTGATAGAATTTCTGATGTAGCAGTGTATGTGAGACTGACTAGAATTTGTATGTACAGTTACGATAGTTGTTTGTGGCTTTAGGATCAAACCGTCTTCTTGAGATGTCAAACTGTAGTGCAGAATGTGTGTTGAATTCCGATTTCACTTGCATAAGCTCTCATAAATAAGGGCTATCCTGAATATGTTCGGAATTAAATCCTCTTATTATTCTATTCAGGACAAACTACAAAGCATTTCGTAATACAGGAGGTGAGAACTGAGAATTGAACCTTGCTGTTAATACTTGACTGTTACATGTTATTTCTGATCAACTGTTATGTGCTTCTTAATCCTCTTCTTTACTCCGCATGTTAAATCTGAAATGTATGTTTCTCTTCCATCGACTGTTAACTCTTTTACTCCAATAATCTCTCTACCTTTTTGATTGATGACTGTGTTCTTTAATATTCTAAACATTAACGAGACTTTTGAAGTTCTGATGCTTGACATTGTTGGTTATCCCTAATACATTTCATCTCGTCTTGACATCTTGTATTCGCTCTACAGTTGTATTGCTACAGGTCTGAAACTATTGTCATAATTCACTACAGGTGATCCGTGGAGGCAAGCCGGTTTCCGAGGTTTGAAACTCTGCTCATAATTTGCTTTTATTTATCAAACTTGTTCATCTATGTAAATACTCGGTCTGTGTCAAATCATTTATTTTTATTTTTTATATTTTGTCAAAGGGAAAAAATATGATTTTTTTTACAGTTGTAAATTGAGAGTAGCTACAATCGAATAAGTCTACACGCTAGCGAAAGAGCCATTCGATTACGAATTATAGGAATGAGTCAATTGGTCATTATTCTCCTTCCATGCCAATTTTTTGGTACCTCTGCCAACGTCCCTCTAATTAAATTGGATAAATCTTACTCCTCCACCAACGTCCCACCGCTGTTTACTTTTGCTGTTAAGGTAATTAAGGCATTCTCCTTTTTCTTTTATTCATTTATTTGACCCATTATTTTTTTGGTAATATGTACTCCCTTCGTGCCGGTCATTTATTTACCTTTGCTTTTGACACAATTATTAAGGAAATGGTAAGGGACCATTTGTGGTGGTCTTTGGTGGTTGACAAGTGGACAATAGTCTCATTGGACATCAAATTACTCATAGAAAATATTCTCAACATAGAAAGGTAAACAAATGAATGAGACACCCTCAAATGGAAATGGTAAACAAATGACCGGAGGGAGTAGTTTAATGGAGTAATTCAAATTGTTTTGGTGAATTATATATACCATTTACCATCCCAAGTTTCCGTCTTTTCTTTATTTCTCATGTCTGCTTTTGCTCAAATCCCCTGTTTTATAGTAGTAGAAACGCTGCAATTGGTATTATTTAGCTACGCTTTCGAATAACAAGTGGTAGTTGATGTGTGAAATTAGTCCCAAGAATCGATATAAACTTGAATTTATTTAACCCAAATATGGAGTAAAATTATTAGGGACATTATGATTTTTTTAAATGAACATCTGGTTTATTTTAACCCAACTAGCTGTTTGACTGGTTTTTCAGAATTCCGAATTCAGAATCTTTTCATCCGTCGCAAGCAAAGACGGGTCAAGTCCCCTCACAAAGAGCAAGTGGGTGGGTGGGGGGCAAGTGGGGAGATCCATTTGCCCCCCACTTGCTCTTTGTGAGGGGGGCGTAACCCGTCTTAAGCTTGCGACGGGTCGCCCCGTCACAAATGAGAATTTGTGTTTGGCTTATTGTAAATAAACAATTGGTTCATATTTTACATGTTTGGCTCTGCTTTTATTTGACAGTAAATTATGATTTTGCAGCCGGAGGTCTTGGACTATATTATTTAACTTTCGACCATGGGCAAGCCAGAAAGCCGGCAACAAAGTCATAAGTATGTACCTGATGAAATATGGTTCGAGATTTTTTCAAAATTGCCTATCAAGTCTCTTTTGATAAGTAGATGTGTGTGTAAGTTGTGGAGAAACATTATCTTCAGTCTGAGAAATAAAATCGACACTGACCCTATGTATATTCCTGTGTGTGGTCTCTTTCTTATATGCCTCAGACCTGAAAACGAGCACTCTTTTAGCTACGTTTGTTTGAGGACTAAGATGTGTTTTATTACACACTTCAACACTCCCGAAAATAATTTGTATTACTCCAGTGGTTTTGAAAGTGGGTTGCTGACTGACTTATGCTTTGATTTTTCAATAATATACAATTTCACAAAGCATGCTCGTGATACGTGGTTTGTTTCATTCATTGTGAATGGAGGTTTGATTTTGGTAGCTCTTGATGATGGCCATTTGGAAGTGCACAATCCAGCCACCAAGCAAATCGTTGTTGTGCCAAGGTCTCCAAGTGTGGCAAAGTATGGTTTTGAACGTCACGCTACTTGGGAAATGATTGGTCAGATCATCAAACTCCCTTCCCGTCTCACTGAAGAAAGGTGTGGCTTTATGTTGGTCATGTTCTGTACTCAATTGAGGATCATGGAAGTCTACTATTCTATGACTCGTATTTGGAGAAAATATGATTTGACACTAGACGCTGAAGTTATGACGTCAGGACATCATTGGCATGCATATAGCTATGTAGTTTGTAATGAAAGTGGAGTTTTGTGCTTGTATGTGTTGACGAACAAGGGCCGTGGTGTAGCAATAAGATTCGAGGACTCCACGAATTCTGAGATTAGTCAATATTGTTTTCCTTTGCCTGTAGTCGCCGTTAAAGTGGGTAATACAAAAATTTGGGAGTGTGAAAACCGCCTTTATTTCTCCTACTACAACGATACTGGGCTCTGGATCTGGAAGGCTGGTTGCACCCAAGTTGATGCATGGACGTGGGTCCCTGTTCTTGAGATCAACCCTGCAAGACAATGGTGCAAGCCAGTAGCCCGTGAACATCTATCTAAAATGGTCCTTGATGCAGGGGCTCGTGTAATGGTGCTCGCATGCCACCCAGATGTTCCTGTTATGTACCTTATGCTCGACTCCTCAATATTTGCATACAATTTAAATACGGACACCCTTGAAATGATTTGTGGTGTAAAAGATAATGGTGTTGAGCATACAAACTTTTATTATTCCGCTGTTACTTTCAATCCGTTCCTGAACTCTATGGATGCTGATAAAGAGGTAATTGAGCTTGTTGCTACTTCAGGCCTTGCGTTTAATGTGTAGTTGTCTAATTGTTTTTCCGTAAAAATCTTACTGAATTGGTATTGGCTTTGTTTGGTTCCCAGTACCAGTAAAGGCTCTGCACTGCATTGTGTGTTACATAAGATGTCTTAGTCAAATAATATGAGCTTCTTGTATTAGTTAACAACCTGTTGGATTGACAACTCACAACTGTATTGTTATTATATGATTAATTTAAGTTGTTCTTGCTGTTTGCAGTTGCCGAGTGATGGATGCGACTGCCCCTGAGACTCCCTGAGACTTTGAAGAAGTTGGGCAAAGCAAACGGAAGACCTCGCAATTGGAGATGGCTATCTTTTAGTTTGAGCCACTGATTTTCTGTTCTAGTTCTTTTCATTGCCTAACTTGTTTATTTTTGCTGTGTACCAAAACAATTAAGCTTGATTTTCATTTACATTAGTATTCTATTTATAAATACAAAGTTTGAAACCAGAATATTTGTTTATTTACTTCTAATTTTGTTTGTTATATATCTTTCTTTCCACCTTACTTAAAGGTAGCTAAGGAGCAATAGTGCTCATTATGAACAGCAAGGAGTACTGCGTTTTGGGTATAGTTTTACGAGTTCCTTTCGTTTTCTTCTTTCTCAGCTATATGTCCTCTTCGCTTTCTTTTGCTCCCTCTTTTTTCTGCTTTATCTTTTTCAGCTTTTACCTTTGCTTGGCAAACAACCATTGATGCACACCTTTTCGTTTGAAGCTGCCATGGATAAAGCATCCTCTGTTGGTCTAAGGTACTCACCTTCTTGGTCGTAACTTTTGAAATTATTCAATCTGATCAACTTCCTTTGCGGCATCACAGTCATAGCAATGTTAAATTCATGTTTGTTTGTAGAGATTTGGCGTAAGAACTACACCAAGCTGATGAGAACTTAATATCTATCTGCTATTTAGATATTGGATCTCTAATCCAGTGAACAATACATTTACCATATGCATCTCCATAGTGGAGTTAATCTTTTAGTTTTTTTTTCGGGCTTTGATACTCATCTGCATTTTTCTTTTGATGAGCGATGGATCTTGGGATATCATCTTGATGAATTTTAGTTTAGTAGTTGGTTCTCATCCTCATTTTGTTTTTCATCGGCGATCATCAATTTGAATTTTCAGCTGACGCATAACCATTCTAGACAGCCTTGAGAAGTTGGTATTATCCGCAATAATGGTCACATCATCATAAAAAAACACCCCTACAAGTTAACTTCTTATTTTATTTTGTTAACTGTTTGGGTAAAGTTGTAGGGTTTTGATTGAATTTTTGTTGGGTTTGTTTGATTTTGCTCGCGCAGATCAGTTTAGTAATTTCGGGAAAGTATGTTGTCATTTGTTGCTCGCTCATATCAGTTTAGAAATTTCAGAAGAGTTTTATTTTGTTCGTGCAGATCACTTAAGGGGCTCGATTATATTGTAAATTAACAGTCTTTGAGTTTCAGTTCCTTCTTGGAATTTATGTTTTAGTTCTTCTTGTAGGTAGAAGCAGAAAAGATATACATGGTCCACATGGAGATGGACTCAATAGCCTGCTTGTGTTTTTTATTCAGCTTTGCCTTGTAATAAAGCATTCGTGATATTTTGACTTTTGTCATATGCTCATAAAGCTGACTAAGGCAATATGGAGTCGGTGTGACTTCTTGGAGAATTCTTCCTATGTTATATTAGAAGAGATACAGTTGTTTGATGACCGAATTAATGGTGCCGCCCGTGGGCTGCTGATAGGATCCTGGGTCAGGCTCTAAATTCAAGATATGTCTTTGTTTGATGAAGTTACTCCAACTGCATCTGCCTCTTATAATGCTCTCACTATCGTGTTATAGTATTTTGGTCAAGTAAGTTTGAGTCCCTTTTCTTAAAGTTGGTTCCATTTACTTAAATAATGAAAGGGGGAGAAATTAATGCATAGTTTTTGTAGATAATATTTGGATTGATCTTCATTACTATAGACTATAGTCAAATTCATTTTCTTTTTGTAGCATTTTCAGAATTTGAGTTAGGGAGGAATTGTGAAATGTTAACTGAGTGTCACTCTTCTTTGCGATGCATGTTTAAACTGAAAAGAGTAGCTCAGCTTGTAGTATTTGAAGGAAATAATAGAATGTGTGGTGCACATCTTGCTTGGATTTGCAGTTGATGTCGTTTGGGACGGTTGGGGCCATGATCCATGTTTGGTTGCTTAACATCCGCTCTATCGTCTTAGAAGGTCACGAGGGCTGCCTAAACTTATGAGGTACCTACCTTGTCATTTGACAAAAGTTCCAGGTATCCTAAAATTTTGTTATAAACATAAGATACTTTTGGCGGCTGCAGTTTTCAAAGCCCTTACATAGTTACATCCACTGGCAACGGACACGTCGTTCTTTCTTATTTCTTGGATGTAAATTCTTATGAATACGCACGACATTTTCATGAATCTCTTTAGTCTTTACCATTATTATACTCCATTGTTATAAGAAAATGTCACTCCCCAGTTCCATTCTGTGATTACTTTAGCCTTCTTTTACTTGTTATCTTCTGATTGATTTACTTGAGTAACTGATATGCTCGGTAAATCTTAGCTTATGTTTTTTTTTTTTTTTTTTTCTTCTTCCAGTTTTCACTGTGTTAGGCGTGAAGGGAGTTATGTTTAAATCTGTTGGTGACAATGTGACATAATCAAAGTTATTTTAGCCATTGGACATTTACTCCATTGCGGAAGCGGACTTTTGTTCTCTTACTGTGTGTACTTGCTTAGTATACCAAGGTAAATTGCCGAAGCAATTCCGTTAGTTTTTCTTCTGTATGCTATTGATGACAAGTAATTCAACAAATGTATGCGTGACTATTGGTGCTAATAGTCTTTCTCTATTAACTTCCTACGAAGATAATAATGCGCGAAAAATTATAGCTGGTGTTCTTTTATTGTTTTGTGTCCCTCCAAACAACTCCTTCATTGGTCGAGGGTATAGATTATAAGTAGCATCACCCTCTTTAAGAATCTGAGATTTGATCTTTGATAAGATTACTCTCTGTTTTTTTCGACACCATCTCATCCTTCTACACACATGCTAGCTTTCCCGAAGGCTCTAAATGTAAATGAACAGTAGCATATGGAATTTGGAAACTAATACTCCCTCCATCCCGGTCATTTGTTTACCATTTTGCGTGTCATTCATTTGTTTACCTTTCTATAATAGGAAGATAATCTATGAGTAATATGATCACCCAATGACACTATTGTCCACTTATCATCCACCAACTACAACCACAAATAGTCCCCTCCCATTTTCTTAATAATTGTGCCAAAAGCAAAGGTAAACAAATGACCGGGACGGAGGGAGTATCTAGTTTGAATCATTTGCGGACAAAACTAAATAGTTTAGTCCTTATTGCTTTTATAGGTGGGTTGGAGTTTTAAGACTGGTTTTTCTCTTTTACCATACATGAGTTTACGGTCATGCCACTTATGTTTATTTTTGGCCTTCTCCATGGATCTAGGATTGTAGGCCTTCTCCACTTTTGTTTACTTTCAGTGGAAACATCCTTCCTTCCCATCTCTTTCCCTACATTGAGCATCCCTGCATAATGACCTACAAATCATTCCGTTACCCAAGTTAAGCTGACAAGCTACGGCTTATGTATAAGAAACTTGATATGATACAATCATACAAGTGCTCATAGTGTTAACTATAGCCGGCTGCTGTATGTTTTACGATGATGTTTACAAACGTGAGATCCCCTGCCCTTTTTGCATAGTTACAATCATCCAGCCCACTTTTTTTCGATTTCTAGAGTCAGACTGACTCACTTTATAAAATGACCGTATTCACGAATTAGTTTACGGTGGTACAACTGATTTGATAGATGTTAATATGCAGGAATTATTTGTTTGATCATTTTGCAAAAGAGTTCACTCTGTTAGGCCATTTGTAGATTTGTTCATGCATTCTCCTATGGTTTAGGTCATCTAAAGATGGAATATTGGATTTTAATGAGGTGTCCATATTCCACAATTTTCTTGACGAGATGGTGGGTTTGTAGATTCTGCGCATACTACACCGATGTTCATTACCTCAAGTCCCACTCTGGTGTCATCGGCACATTAGTTTTCGATGGACTTCCACAAATGACTCTTAGGTTACATGTTTATGTTTTATGTATATGATTTTCTTCTAGCGTGGTTAGCCTCTGTTTCCTGCTCCTGCCCGTGCGTACCTGTGACAACATCCGCTTGATCTGGGTTATATTGTAATTGTAATTTTTATTTTTCTTTAAAGCGTGTCATTCCTGCTCGATGTGTTTTATTAATATATTGTCTTTTTTCTGCCATAAGTAAGAATGTTCTACTATCAAAGAAATCAATTTTTTTTTCCTCTCTTCCCAAATTGCAGTGGTGTATTTATCTGAAAGATGGTCCACCAGAAGGTTGTACACAAATGGCATACCATTTAGACATCTTGAAACAAGTTGTGGGCAGGTACTCCATTTAAATCTCTCTTATATAGGGGAGTGATAACGCCACTCGGAAATCCCTAATGCCATTCACTATTGTGAGAGCACATATATATATAAGTTTAATCATACACTCACAAAACTGAGTGGCATAAGGGATTTCAGAATAGCATTAACACTCCCCTTATATATGGTTGAAATGTCTGGCAGTTAATAATCTATCTACTACCTTGTGGGCTTATGCCCCATCTCATACAAAAAATATATAAAGAAAAAAAAATTATTCAGTCTAGTAGTGTCACTCGCATTTTCTATTTTTTTTATAGAATATCTCAGGTGTTAATAAAAGCCGCTTTTTTTTTTTTTTTCCAGTGATGCATCTGAGGTTTATAAGAGTGAAGGAGTTGATACTGAGTTTCTAGCCATTCTTACAAACCAGGAGCGTGATGAACTACGTGGTTAGTAATCTTTTTTCTCTTGATCATGTGAAGAATAAATGTTTGTATTTATCAATGTCATTTGCTGCCACTATAAGATAAGGTGTAAGAAACAATAATGCTGCAATGCATGCTCGTTTTTTTTTTTTGTAGAACAAGAGGTGTAAGAAACAAACCTCTTTGTGATATTATGACATAGATAAAGCTCTGAACATCCGACCCCCTTTACCCCGCCCTTGACGGGAATCTTTTTCTATGCGATGATGTCGTGTTGTTTATATAGTCTGATCCTCATAATCCGGAAACAAACCTCTTTGTGATATTAACATAGATAAAGCTTTGAACATCCAATCCTCTTTACCCTGCCTTTGACGGGGACCTTTTTATGCGATGATGTCGTGTTTATATAGTCTAGTATGTTGATATCATGTACTTAGTTGGTTGGTCCCACTTACAACGGACATATCCATCTTAAGGTTTATGCCAGTCTTTGAGTATTCTTTTTTGTTTCATCATCCATTTGATACATTTATAGCTTAAAACGGATATGACCGTTTCAAATTTAAGACATATATGCTCGTCTTAAACAAAAGATTGCGCTGAATATACAAGTGTTTATTTACACGTCTCGTGTTGTGTTCCAGGCTTGAAACAGGTAAATTGGATCTTGGATGCTACTGATATATTCTGATAGGGGTTCCAGAGGTTGTGACATCGTTAGCTTATGGACTGCAAAATTACAACTGATTGCATCTTTGAACTCTTGAGAATATTTCATGGGGTTTTCTGTTTTTTTTTTTTAGATTATTACTGTACTATTTTGCTATGTTATTATTTAATGACAGGAAATCCCATGTAAAATGATAATGTATGGAGTGTTGGAGTATTTTGTTTAATTTAGCGGAACTTGTTAAATTAAAGTCGCAATTCAGTAACAATTATATATTTTTCTTTTTTCTCTTTTTGATGATCTAACTAGTTTTGCTACCCGTGAAAAATCACGGGTTATCTCTGGATATCCTTTGGCCATTTTCTAATATATTTTTTATTTTAAATACGATGTAGTGGGTACAAATGTACAATGTGATCAATTGGTATCTCTATTTTTTTATTCTTCGAATTGAAAATAAATTGGGGTTAGAAATATTTGTTGTCAACTTCCCATGATAATTTCTCCTTACAGTCAAAATCATATCGCGGATAGATAACATTTAAGGCCATATAAAAAATTTTGAAAATTAAAGATCAGAATAGCATTATATAATGTACATAATGTTCTATAGTTCGACTTGTATATAAACTATTTAAAATTATAATTAAACTGTAGACAATGTTTTATGTTTTGTGTTTTGTTGTTTACTTTATTACCAACCACCATTTTTTTAATAAGTCAAAATAAACGAAATTTGTAAAAAAAACGCCACGTGTGAGCAATAATGAATTAATGTGGATAATAATTTAGGGCGATGATAACACCACAACTCTTTTAATTAATGTCATTCAAATTATGAGAGAGTGAATAGTTAGATACTCCTATAATTAGATTGTATTTGGGTGGCATTATCAAAAACGGTAGTGTCATTATCATCCCATAATTTATCGTTTGAATGGATAAAAGGAGAAGAGGATAGTCGTATAAAGTCAAGGTTTGGGCTTAGGCCTAATAGATCTTGAGATACAAAATATTAGAATCTGAATATACAATTTGATTATCAATTCGCTAATTAACAACGTTGTCGAGTGTAAACTTTCTAAATTTAAACTTCTACGATTAAAATCCATATAATAAAAAAGTAATACCACCATCTTCAGCCACTAATTCTTATAAAATATACAAATGCACAACATATATAAAGTACAATTAATAATAATACATATTACTTCGGAGAGATGCCAATAGTTTAATTGAAAATTCATGTTTTCATTTAAGTTGGTCAATTTCAATTCCACCATCCTCTACATTGGTCAAGTTATATACCACTTTTTAAAAATTATAACTACATGATAATAAATTTTTTATCATAACTTACAAATTCTTTCTTTCACAGATAAATTCATGATTGGTGTGAGTTATGATGAATTGATGATCGGTCTAAATTTTACACTTTACTCTCGTTTTCTTAGAGTGATCTATCGTTTTTAAATAATATAAAGGACATTTTGTAATAAGATAATAATGGTAAGTGCAAAAAAAGGGCATAATAGAATATTAGGTACAAAAAATGAGACGTGGTCCATTTTTGAGGTATATGATCGATCTAATTTTCACGCTTAACTTTTGTATCCCTTTCAATGATCTAACGTTTAAATAATATAAATGACAACAATATGTAGTAAGATAATAATGGTAAATGAAAAAAAAGAAGGTGTAATATGAGATTAGGCGCAAAAATGAAAATTAGCAATTATAAAGTTATTTTTTCAACGAAGATCAAATAAAATTCAATATCCATCGTTAATACATATTTTTATCCCAAATTTTTTTATCATCTTCAAAATTAACTTCCATTAATTTTATATTTTGATTACGCAAAAAAAAAAAAAAACAAAGAGAATGGAAGATTGAACTTACCAATTGAGTAAAATCTAAATTTACCATTGCATGACGTTGTTAGTTAGCTAAGCCTATGACTTTATCAATGTGTCTTCATTACCGCATACACAATATAAGAAAAATAAAAAAACAATACACGGATGAGTTCATACAAAGCCCAAGGAAGTCAAATAAACTACTCAAATGTGTACCCATCACATGACTATTTTACAGGAAACAACGAAACAACGTTAAATAGGAAAAACTAAATAATACTAATTTGTTTGGAAGCTGAATGATGTACATTAAAACTTGGTGACATCAATATTAATTAAGAAAAAAACACATTCAAAAGTTGGCATTCAAAAGGTTTTAGATAATGAGTTGCTTTATATAATCATAAAAATTATTGTAAAATTAGTATGGGAGATAAATGGGGTGATGATTTTGGCATTCAAATGGTTGTAAATGAATTGTTTTATATAATATATATGGTGATAACAATTAATTGCAAAATTAATATGATAGTTGAATAGGGTGATTGTAACACCCCGGCCCAAACATTGGGTCGGGAGCGGTCACTCATGATAGCTCGCCAGACTGTGTACATGGCCCACGAATCAACACGAGTCATTTCCAGCGCATTTTGTCCTCACTCATGCACATCCAGGGAACCTTCCCAGGAGGTCACCCATCCTAAGACTACTATCAGTCAAGCACGCTTAACTTTTGAGTTCTTTTGCATGGATGACTTGAAAAGAAAGTGAACTTTGTTGATATGAGTAGTACTTTCAATCCCTTTAAGCACTAGTCATTTAAGCTTATCAATGGACCTCTTCAACTAACATGGGGTGTTACAATCACCCCCACTTGAACAACGCAACGTGCTCCTTGCGCCTGGGAGCATAACATCACCTCACGGCCGCAGGGTTGCTCTGATACCTGGGCCGGGAGCGGTCACTCACGATAACTCGCCAGGCTGTGTACATGGCCCACGAATCAACACGGGTCATTTCCAGCGCATTTTGTCCTCACTCATGCACATCCCGGGAACCTTCCCAGGAGGTCACCCATCCTAAGACTACTATCAGTCAAGCACGCTTAACTTTTGAGTTCTTTTGCATGGATGACTTGAAAAGAAAGTGAACTTTGTTGATATGAGTAGTACTTTCAATCCCTTTAAGCACTAGTCATTTAAGCTTATCAATGGATCTCTTCAAGTAACATGGGGTGTTACATAACACAGTGATTGTTAATATACTACGGAATTAGAAGAGTGGGCAGTGTTAATGTACTAATGTGCTTAACTTTTGAGTTCTTTTGCATGGATGACTTGAAAAGAAAGTGAACTTTGTTGAACGGAATTAGAAGAGTCGGTAGTGTTAATGTACTAATGTATGTAAAAACAATGGATGAATGCTTATGAGGTTGTCACATGACATTCTAATACTACTCAATCTACCATTTTTATAGGTATGATAAGAAACTATAAGTTGTTGGTTCAATCTCCAATTGGTGATGATATAATCCATTTAATGGAATTGGTAATCAACAATTAATAACGGGGTTAAGGTTAGGACAGACCACCGGCCTTATTAAGGATTTAAAGTGGTATTTAAATATCCCCTACCAAGAAAGCTATATGTTAGCTCAATGTGAATCGAACCCCTGATTTCATTGTCAGAAGATGGACTCTCTTTACCATTGGGGCTAACCCTTATTAATATCACACTATGATAAATGATATGACACATCAGTATCTTAGGAGGAGGATAAACTCGATTATGTAATACGTAATCATATAACATCTAATAATTACCCTTCTTGAAAACCACCCATGTATTATTAACATTAGTATTAAAAGTATTTAACTGATTACGAGACTTCACACAGTTTTATAACGTGTTATTGGGGGCGATAATGAGACGAGACAACACGCGATCAATTCGAGATCAACTCGATCAAGCTTGGCTTGCGCTCGGCTTAAGGGCTTAACGAATCCAGCCGAGCAAATGCTGACATGACTAAAATTTACGAGCAGCTCAAACTTGTGTAATTAGATAATATATTGCAAATATTTTATAATGAAAATTAACAATTGTATATTGGGCGCCTTAAAGCTCGCCGGCTTGATAACCTCATAAAGTCATGAGCAATTGAGCATCTTAATTGTCATCAGTTCATCACACGCTCATTTTCCCGCCTTTATAAAACGTTGAAGATACGAGTAGCTTTGTTTGCAGAAAGTGCACATCTTTCAAACCTCAATTGCTTCAATTAGGGTTTGTAATCGAATCATTTTCTCTCTCTTATTTCTATTTAATTTGTTGTAGTTGAATTATACGGCACTTGAATTTCAAATTACGTGGAAATTATCGTCACGATTCAATTTGATGGAATTTCATTGATATTACGCTTAGCGTTGATGTGATTTCGGCTGTTCGTCGTAAATGATCAATTTCTTGACCTTGCTGTGCATAATTTATCATGATTTGTAGCTCTTGATTAATGTTATCTACAGCTTAATTTGACGACAGTAGCGTTAATTTCTTATGCAATGCTGCATTTCTTTCATCAATATTGTTCGTCATACAGAATACTCTCTTTGTCCCGATCATTTGTTTACCTTTGCTTTTGGCACAAAGACCAGTGAAAGAGAAGAGCCTTCCTAATATAAGAAGATAAACAAATGAATGAGACACACTAAAATGGAAATGGTAAACAAATGATCGGGATGAAGGGAGTAATTTAGATTGAACTTAGAAGGTTTTTCAGTTGTCGATCCGATCCCCCTTACCCTGCAATTGGCGGTTGTATCAGTTGATTTGTTGAGGAAAAGGAATTAGATGTAATCCTCCTTTTGATTTTCGATAGTATAATGTAATACGTGTCAACCATTAGTAGGTTAAGCTATTATTGACTTGCTCAGATATGTTTGTTGCTTCCTATGTCATGAAGATGCAATGCTGCTGTCAGGAAACTGAACAATTTCTTTCTTTTTGGCTTTCATTCTCAGGTTACGGATGTATTGGTGCACAAAGGGAAAGGCGGGGAAGGTGATGAATTTTATCTTTTAAGGTCCGGTTTTTCATTTTTTAGTATTCTCTCAAGTCCACATCTTAATTGAATGTCATACGATCGTGTTACCATCATACCATGGCATGATAACAGTTGTTAATGTTTAAGTACATGCATCCTTCATTACTTTGTCTAATGTTCATTCAAACTGTAAATATGATAGTGCCTGCGCCGTTGAACTTGAGACCAGTAATCAAAGGGAGTTTTTATCATATTATGAGCTGTGGACTCTTGGATATCCGAGATGCACTGCTCTTTGTGTGACTGGAGTTTTTGTGGTTTTGTTTACAACTAATTTTAGGCGCAGATTGTTCATTTAGTGTTTTCTCTGGAAGAATTGAACATCTTTTATGTGATTCATACTTCCATAGCATTCTGAAATATTTATATCAGTAATATATTTCTACTGATATTCATGGTATCTGCGTGATATTTTAATCTTACCAGAACCTGCTGAGCTTTTTGCAACTTGATTTACGATTTCATTTGACCGAGTGGTTGGTGCTGAATATTACTCATCGAAATGAACTAGGAATTTAGTCTTATGAATTCCCTAAAAATACCAGAAAATAGCTTTGTTTTGAGGTTGATTATGCTAGCAGTCACACATTGTCTTTAAGCCTCTAACTTTGCGGTTGGAAGTTACAGCCATTGTACAAATAAATGATCAAATCACTTGCTTTCTTCGGACACTGGTTGTCGTTTCTCCCTGTTTAGCCAGCCGAATTCTGAGACATGGATGCATAACCATTCTTGTTAATTGTAATCGACTTCATGCTTTGTTTGCCTAGTGAAGTAGAAGAGATCTCATGTCTACAAAGTTTCAGTAACTTTGCGACATAGGAAAGATAGAAGTAGACCTGCGTTTATTGAGCTCTGGAAGAGTTTCTGTAGCTGCATTGCATTGTTTTCTTTCGTTTGGCAAAAAAATATTCTAATGTATTGTGTGTATTTTGTTTTTCAGTGGTATAGAAGATATATACTCCGTTCTACCTAAAGTTGGAATGTCATAGTTCTTTGGTGACGAATGAAATTAAATTGATTCAATGGGTAAGGCAGTATCTACTGACCCTCTACTCAGTGACTTATCATTTGCTCTTTATTGGTATATTAATGTCTACATTTGTTATCTAAACTCGTGAGTCTGTGACAACGCCTTTTCTTGTCTCTTACTCAGAACAGATCCTGAAGGATAAAATAACAAAGCAATTGGGGATCAATTGCAACAGGTTTCTATCAACTGGTTTCTATGCTAAACGATCGGTGTCATTTCCATTGTGATCCAGAGTTTGTATAAGGTATAACTAAATGTGAGTCTTGGATTCTTAGTCTTTTTGTTTTGTACTTGTTCAGTTACAAACTGTAAGTCTGTAACTACACTGCTATCATTCCAATGTGATCCTGGATACTATTCTGTAGCCTGAGTCTTGGCTGGTGTGGACTAGTTCTGGCATCAGTTGCATGTAGTACTTTTGCACTAAAAAGAATACAGACATACAGTGTAATTTTTTCTCACAATTAGTCAAGACTCAAAAACTATAGATGTCGATGTTTCACACTTTCATCCCCTAGCTTATTGGTAGCCTTATTAATAAGACTGGACTGTGCCAACATTTCTTCAGGGAAATGGCTACTAGTCTGATATTCCTATCGCTCCACAGCATTCTATGCCTGTTCAACTTTGTGATTGCACTGTTGCACATACCTTTCAAATACTGTCTAATCTAGTTAGTAGCGTATCTAATACTAGTCCATTGTGATATTGAAGCATATACTTTATAAGACAAACTCTTGTTTAAGACGAGCATATCCATCTTAAACATTAAACGGGTCAAATAGGATGGATGAGACAAAACCAGAATGCTTTTGGACTAGCAAATAACATCTCTTATCTATCCACATGGGGTGTTATTTGACCCGTTTTATTCTAAGACGGACATATCCATCTTAAGAGAGACGAACTGACTTTACAAAAGACTTATTTTGCCACAACTTACTTTATAATGAGGCCTGTTTTTTTCAGGTGCAATAGTCAATATTCCAGATTGGCAGAGATGTCTTTAGAGTACACGAACAAGGTACACTTTTGTAAGCGGTGATTAGTGTTGACCGAACTTGTATGCAGGATATCGACTCTCATTTCATTACTCAAGCTACTGTCTTTATTCCTATGAAGTGTATGTCCAAGTTACCAAAATGGATTACAAAGTGTTTGGCGACTTATTGTTTTAGGGAAAAAAATCACTGGAGGTCAATTAGGCATGAAACTTGGCTGGAGTAAAATTTAACATACGCACAATACTTTTAACATTTTTTTTCTTGTCAAAGTTGTTTTAAAGTAGTTTTCATTAGTTTTTGTTTTCATTGAACTTTGAATATTTTATTCGTTTTTTCCCCTCTCATTTCATTTAAATTTTAGAATAATGGAACAACTAACCTTATTTCTTATGGAATGCACAATGGTAAGTATAGTGACATTATGAGGCATATGTTAAAAGTTAAAACTAACTAGTATAGTGACATTATGAAGCATATGCTATCAAATGTCAATTACCAATATAATGATCAACTGAATTTTAAGGAATACTTTTTCTTTTGATTTTTTTTTTACATATGCTGTCCATACGAATTAATTTCACAAACTACAATTTACAATATTGGAATTGTACCTTGAGATTGAGGTGATTATCCCGACAAATATGTTTTCAGTAGACTTATGAGTTATGCCTAACACATGGACTTTTGGCTAATAAACTACACTTCCTTTAGGTGATTATGAGCATGCCTACTCTTTCTCTCTTTCTCTAATGGGTGTGAACCAAGCAAGGGATCACCTAACTACATTCAAATCAAATATTCCTAAGCTGGTTATAACTCGTTACCATACATCTTGAGGCCTTGAGGGCGTCACCTACAAGATTACAAAATTGGTATGTACGGAGGGTTGTACATGATGCCTAAATTTAGAGGGTTGTACTTGTACTACAACAATACAGAATACTACTTTTGTATTTTCTTCGTTTGATTTATTATGAGTCTATATATAATTGAGATACGTCCAATGAGAATGGCTTACGATTTGTCCTACCCAATTTGGAGGGTTCCTGGTTTCCTTTTTTTTTGGGGGGGGCTTAATTGAGCGTGCTATGTCGCTGGTAAGAATCGACCCAACCTGATGGTTGGAGTAATAGAGCTCTTACCAGTTGACCTAACTCTCGTTTTTACCACTATGTCGTGTGTTAAGACTTGCCCTACTCAATTTGGAGGATTCCTGGTTTCCTGTTTGTGATGTTGCGCTCTATGGCTCAAAATGCTTGTTTACTAATTTCGCTTATCATTTTACAGTGTGTGGACACAGACACGGCCTACGTTATTGTCTTTTCTTTCTTTGGCACGCACTAATTTCAGGTACTTTAATTCTATGGTCCCCACAGAGAAGCTAATTCTACTTTGATTATTAGTATTGATAAGTGATAGTCTTTGTAGCTTACAGCTGATATTGGGTACATATTCTCACAGGCACTAAACAAACGATGTAGTACTGTAATGTGTCTCCCCCTCCCTCTTTGTGTTACTGTAACAATATTGCCTAAACTAACATTGAAGTAGTAACATAGTTGAAAGATTAGCATTATTACATGTCACCTCAGTATGTCACCCACTTAATCTCCTACGAGTAAATGTTATCACTTTTAAGCTCAAGTCTATAATTTTCGTATTGCTTTGAGGTATTCCATGTAACACTAGTATTGAGTATTGCTTTAACTACCATATTCTAAATGTTTAGGAAAGCCCTACTTACTTTAGTAATTAATAATTAGCATGTCCGAGGGACTAGCCCTAGAAACATTTAGGACTACCTTTCAGATAACCCAAAATTTTAAGTGTGTTTGATGACAAAAAACCTATTCACCCTGTTTTGGAGAGATGAAACTTATGCTCCAGATTGTAGCTAACTCCTTATTTGTAGCTTTGTTATCCAATTGCGACGGAGTAGTTAATGATAGAGCATTTGAAAATTTTGAACTTTAATGATGTGCTAGCTCTCCTGACCTAGACTTGTTCTAACACAGAAACTTTTTACTGCCTGAGATGTGTAAGGGCCATTTTATGCCATGGTAATATGACTGTGATTAAGGAAATATATTACCTTAGAATCTAACATTGATATTCACGTGAAATACGATTTTTTTTGGTTTCAAATTCATTTGTTTTGAATGTTGAATTAAATTGCAATCCATCTATTGTAGATGAATTGTTTCAAATTCATTTGTAGTCTACCAGTGAAACATCTATTACTCCCCCAAAACATCTTTCGAATTGATGATCTTGGCTGGTTACCAATGTACGAAGTAGTTTCTACTACAAAAAGATGCACAAATTCTCATTTGTGACAGGCATATTCGTTACAAGCTTGTGACAGATCAAATAATACCCACATGGGTAGAAAAAGACAAGTCATTCCTGATTCCCTAGGCCAAGTGGGAGATACTTTACCCGTTAAAAGCTTATGACGGGTATATCTGTCACAAGTGAGACTTACCGAAAAAGATATTTGGTTATCCTTGTTAGTCTTTAATATTAATACTCCTCTTAATCTATATTATCTATGAATTGCCATACATCATAGTGTCATACCAACAGCTCAGGAGGAATAAAATACTAGGTTGATTGTAATATTCAATGCAACGTTGGATGCCTGAGCCTGACCTTTATTATATACACAAAAGGACAAAGTCCAGCAATTATTTGCTGGAGATCTCTCCCCACAATCTCGGAATAGTAGCATCTTATAAACATGGTTGTGCTCCTCCTCACCTAAGTTCTACAGACAATAATAAACATACACGTGGATTGCTGTGACTGTCTCACTGTCTGTAATTCCCCCTTTACTGGTATCAATACATGTAGATCTTACCCTGGGAGACTATAGTATAGGCTACAGTTGTACATACAATTGATACAAATGCTTGCTTTACCTAGACTAAATTGTCATGCTTTATGTAAACAAGAATACTTATCTAACTCCTTGTCATTTTTTCTTATTTAATTATATAGACGGAGATGAAACCCATCAGGCCACCACGATGTTTAGACTCGGTTGTCTACCTCACATATTTTCCGCAATTGGAGTAGTCAGTCTCTTGCATTACGTGCGGGCTGCGTTCGACTATCTTGGACAGGTACACTTCGCCTGATTACCATGCAGGGTCTTGAAAAAAACATGAACGTTAATGACTAAATGAGATGTGATAAATCTGAAATGAAATTAAAACACAATTATGGTGGAACTTTTCAAATGTACTATCTTTTTTTAATAAGGGTATCAAAAGAATGCTTTTTTTTAGTAAAGGAGGATCTCGTGAAGCTATCGTTGTGGAAAGATATCATATGCGGATAGAAACGTTCTCAAATTGAGAGGGGACCCAATACTTAGGTCTGGTAGTGCCTAAATGTAATTTTACTATGTCTTAATCATTGCGTGAGACGGTTACACATTATAAGACGGTATGTTTTTTATTTTATTTTATAAAATCACTCTTATATTGAAAGCAATAAATGATTGGTTTTTTTTACAGAAAGGACCGTCTCAGATTGTGAGACCGTCTTATTCTATAATTTGTGTGTTATTATTAGCAATAACAAAGTTTACCTTTTAACTTATCTCACACATAATATTTGCCAAGTAAAGCAAACTTTAACAGTGCAATATGAGTAATACTCCCTCCCATCCAAACCAAAGGTTACATGGGAGGGAGCACAAGTTTTAAGAAAAAATTGAAAAAGTAAGGGTAGTATTGGAATGAAAGTAGGACCACTTGATTATTTAATGTTAGTTGAGTGGGTGGGGTAATGGCATATTGTGTAAATATATAGGGTAAATGAGGAGTAGTTGGTCTTATTTGTTACCCAAAAAGGAATGGGTAGTTTGGTTTGGATGGTCCAAATAAGGTAAGTGTAACCTTTGGTTTGGATGGGAGGAAGTAATTACTAGTTAGGCTGAAGACATACCTTGACTTGCTTCCGAAGATCTTTGATATAATCAACAGCCAATTCTAGCATGTCTGCAGTGTTTGTTTGCTGCAGATCCACAAGGGTGTAAATTTTTTGTTCTCTATACTTAAGAACACAGTACCTACTTTTAAGAGAAGCTTATTTAAATCTAAAGCTATCTTTGGGAACAAATGATTAACCTTGTCCATGTTGGGAACTAGGTCTTGAAGCTTCCTCATCCTTTCACTAATCTTGGTCCTTCTTACCTAAAATGAGTAGTAACATAACCAGTGTAAGTATGCTTGATAAGAAACCATAAAAATCACTAATCTTGGGATGGAGGAAGTAGTATAACTAATTCGAAGAAAAGTCTCTGAAATGATATCGGTGGCAGTCATTCTTACCCTCTCTGCAATACTTCGAGGGTGAGTAGCAAACCCTCTCTTAGCCCTTATTCTAAGAGGCACAGCATCTTGGAGATAAAGTAACTTCTCCATAGCAGAGAGTTCGGATGATGTACTGGGTAGACTTAGATGATGAGCCAATTGCTGTGTGCGGCCTCTATTTTCTCCGGCCTGATAAATAATCCAAATCTTTATCAAACAGTTATTATGTTTATTAGTTAAATGTAAAGGAATCACAAAAAATATTATCATAAACCTGGTTGTCTGATAAATTTTGTTCTGAAAATATTTTCGTATCGTCATCTCCATCTAAGATTGAATCAGCCCATGAGCTGATACGGCTGCTGAAATTTGTTCCTTCAAGGCTGTTCACTCTCATGAGTTTCTCCTCAACTTGTGAGTTCTGCCTCATGAGCCCTGGCATAGTAGTAGATGGTTGTCCCGATGAGTAATTTACCTGATCATTATTGCTGTTACCATTACCATAGCTACCCATTTCTCTCGAAATACCATAACCTGCCATAACCTAGCAGTCTTGAAATTTGAAGGTGAAAATCAACCAAAAAAGAAGAAAAATCTAGAATTTGATCTTATTTTTTCCCCTTAGATTTGAAACAAACAGAAAAACAATTAGGAATTGGAAGGTACCGTCAATATTAAGGTTATCAAAGAATCCTCCAGGGGAGCTGCTATGCCTAGTGAGACTGGAAGTCATATTGATATTGATATCACGTCCCCCGATACCAATCTTCATATGGGGTTTAGAATGCATCCTGACTGAACTCATAGCTGAAGCTGAACCGTGTTGATTCGCCAAAGGCGGTTTTGATGTACTCTGATAGATCATCTGAGAGGACGTATTATAATCACCCTCTTGCTTCACCTTAGCTTTAAATTCAGGTCCCATCTGTGAGTTTTCGGGTATTTCACACAAGTTTTGTGGCAAGTTGTTTCCATCATCCATACTAGACACAAACTTTGATAGGATGTTTTCGGTTTCAGGACTTAGCGGTCTAGCATTGAAGAAATCCCCTTTAGCATTTGAGAGATCACCTCTATCTCCTCCATTAGCGCCACCAGAATTAGTGACTGTATCAGCAGCATCAAGGAAACTTGCAAAATATGAACTTGGTGCAGACCGAAACCGTGTTAGACTGTTCACCTGCTGCTTCTGATGCTGAAACTGTTTCTGTAAATCTTGGAAATGATGCTGGTACTGTTGGTGTTGAAAATCTGAATCCATTTTCTCTAAACTCTAAAGAAAAAAACAGGAAAACAGAGGATAAAAGAAGTCAATTTTAGTTAAGCAAAGCTATATCCATTTCTGACCTTTACATTTACGGCTGAAAATAATATGTACTATACTTGGACAACAGAATTTACATGTGAGCCTAAAGAAAATCTCTCTTTCTCTCTCTCTCTCTTTTCAGCTCTGCTACTGTTAAATTGAATGAGTAAATGAGAGAATAGTAGAGACAGAAATAGTTATTTGCTTATTTATCATATTTGATAAAAAAATATTTTAACTGTAGTTTTGCCAAATCAGAACAGTAAATCATAAAATATGGCTACTTTGTTAGTTCCTAGCACCTTTCCATGTTAGTTGGCTGACAGAAACACCCTCAAACATTATCATATTTGCAATGTTTCCTTTTTCATGTGAAATGTTGACTTCTTGGTTGCGTCAAAGCTAGGTAAATTATTTTATCTCACTTTTATTTACGGTGTAAAACAATACTTAGATTACTGTGTAAAACTATACTTAGAAGTTAGAATACTATATGTAATTATGTAGTGTTATTTTATATCACTTTTTAGAAAGTTAGATTATAATTAAGTATATACGCGAGTTTTACCTTTTTGCTGTGTGACTTTTACGGTTCTGGGGACATACTACGAGTACTAAGTACGTATTGTGTGAGTTTATAATTTAAGCGAGTGTCACTAGGCATTTTAAGTCCCTCGACAATCAATACAAAGGGAATTTATAATGAGCTGGTGATGTTTAGGAAGTACTACTGTGTTAACCTTAATGACTAACCATGTTTTCATAATAATCATTTACCTAGCGACATGCTGTTAAATTTCGGTTTAAGATTTTACCATGAAACCGATTGCTAGAGGGACTCAACTTTTGTTACGCATTTGTGATGCAATGTTGCATCACAGATTAAGGATCGTTTTTTTAATTGTAATTCAGTGTTTTACTTTAAGGGGAATTGTTTGAATAGTAATCTTTGATTTTAGGACCACCCATATGTGTGGATTTACTGTTATATCCTCTGTTGGACCACCAATACCATCATACATCATACTAGATGTTATCCTTATTTACTTGGTTTAAATTTTGCTTTTATGTTATGTTCACTTTTGCCTCTTGTTAATTAGTGATAGGCTTCTGTATTCTGTCTGACTTTGTGAGGTTAGAAGAATAGGATGAAAGAGATGACTCATCTCAACAATGACATTTTGAACTAATATTTTATATGCTTAACACTCCCTCCGTCCCGGTCAATTGTTATCTTTTTATTTTAGTACAAACACCAAGGGGGACCATTTGTGGTTCAATTTAGTGGATGATAAGTGGACAATAGTCTCATTGGGTGAACAAATGCAGTAAGGATCACCTGTCCCACTTTTGTGTCTCATTCTGTGTCTACTCTATTTATCTCTTGACACATCACCTATTATAAGAATAAAATATGCAATATATATATATATTAATTAGGTGATGTGTCAGAATGTGTATGGAGTGAGATACAGAATGAGACACAAAATGGGACAGAAAATCCCCACTCGATCTAATCATTCATTGAAAACCTTCATAATATAGAAATGACAACAATTAATTGAGACACTCTAAAAAAAGATAGGATAACAATTGACCAAAATGGAGGAAGTAGTAATTGTTCACCACTCTAATTTTTTAATTGGACTTGGGTTGAGAGTTAGAAAACTTTAACCCTTAATATAAAGCCAAAAGTCTTACATATATCTTAAAATTCATTAATATTATATATTTCTAATAAAATGGATTTATAGTAGAGAATAGGTCAAACATTGTCTTGAAGATGCTAAAATTCAAATCAGCAGTTTTATGTAGGATTGTAGGAACATCTAATCCAACAGATTCTTTATGTTTCATTAAAATTCTCCTGTAATAAAAGAACTTGTTAAATGGGAGGCAGTACATGTTTAAGTGTAGCTTTCACTTCTCATTATTTCTCTATTTATGCTATTCTATAATTCTACATAATCCAGGACTAGGAGCATTCTTATTTTTGTAAATTGTTTCCCACTTTGTTGGAAAGAAAACTCTCTTTTGACAGAAGCAGAATAATCATGGAACTTTAGTAAGTTTAAATTGTGTTTCTCATTCCTCTCCTAATTATACCATTTTTTTTTGAAAAAATGGTTGATTACAGCCTTATAAAAATACTCCCTCCTAGTCGGTCATTTCTTCCCTCTTTCCTTATTGGGTAAGTCGGGTTTTCTTCCCTCTTTCCCTTTTTGGATGTGGGGTTGTCTGTTTTGTGTGGTTTAAATTCATTAGTATGTGGGGTAGTGTGTTTTGTGTGGTCCAAATTCATTTCCTTAATTTTTGTGTAAAAGGGAAAAGGGAAGAAATGAGTGACTAGGAGGGAGTATCTTTTTGAAACTTACAGTCTTATATAATTTTTTTTTGTAAATTACCCCCAACTAATTACTTCTGATGAAAAATTACTGCCAAAAATTTCACTCCGACGAAAATAACATGCAATTTTTAAATTTGTCGATTAAGTTCATCTTTTATGACAAAATTGCCCTTACCTTCAAACACTTGTCTCATTTTCTCCATGGCTGCCATTTTTTTTCTTAGTTCTTCCTTTCTACATCATCTCCCTTACCAATTCCTCTCTCTTATCTCTCACATTTCTAGGTTTCTGCTTATATTAGCTGCCATTAGAAGTCGTCTTTCAATCATGAACTACATGTATAGTTTAAAAGTTTTAAAATTTTATCTCTATTATTTGTAAACTATTTTTCCCCTGGGGTTCATCAATTTAGGTGAAAAACTATGTTTAAATCTAACTCAATTAATTCCATGAATAAATAAGAAAGGAAAAGAATTTGGGACAACAACAAATTTACAGCTAACGCCAATAACAACACCAAATTTAAGAGAAAATTAATTGAATTCTGGGTGCATGAAGACTTTCTCTTCGAAGCAGAACCGTATGATGATGTCACCGGCTTTGCCACTCATGATTACTTGCCCTAAATCGACAATGGGGATGAGATTTTTAGTCAGATTAGGGGAAACTTTGAGAGAGATGATAGTTGAGAGAATTTTGAGGATAATGAAAGGTTTTAGGATGAAATTAAGTGAGAGAAGTAAGAAATAATGGGGAAGGAGCTCAGGAAGAGTTATAAGAAAGGGGTAGATCAGTCACTTTTTAAAAAACTTAACCGAAATCCCCAGTTTGAAGCAATTTTAAAAGAAAAGTGATTAATTGGATGTAATTTTCAAAAAACGTTATATAAGGCTGTAAGTTTCAAAAAATTGTTTTTATACGGCGGTAATGAACAATTTTCTCTTTTTTATATACATAAGTTTGCTGGGAGGGAAGAGTTGAAAGTGAGAGACGGATAATCTATGGATTGTCACACTCTTGATTGTCAAGCTTTGATTATTATACTAAATGTGTACGTCTTTTAGAATTATTCTTAAGGATTGACGATGAATGACACTACTTTGATGGTATGGGAATAAAGTGCTATTTAGCCGACTTTTTTTTGGAAAATGAGATGGCGGTACCGGGTAATACCAAATTTCTGTACCACCCTCTCACATGCAATATGTGGGAGACTACTTAAATGATCCGCCAATGTAAGGGCATGTGAGATGGTGGTACCGAGTACCGACTACCGACTACCGAGATTCGGTGCCACCTTCTGGCCCCTATGGCTAATACTGCTAATGAGGGTAAGGTAAGAGGATCTGCATCTTGTAGGTATGAAATTCAAATACTAACTCAATTTAAGGGGAAGAAGTAGAAGTATGCTAACTACATACATTGAAGACAGTAGACTTTTCAAGGAGATAAAGATAAAAGATTAGTTAAAAGTACAATTACTTCTCTTTCATCTAACTCCATTACTAATCTATTGAAGAGTGTGGAGACAATACCCTAACATATAATCTCTTCAAGGGTTTTAAAAAGGTAATCTGAGCTCTAAGGACATCTTTAACTCTTTTCAGTAGGATTAGGACATGTCTTTAAATCTCATACATGTCTTTTAAGCTCCTTTATTTCTTATACTATATGTGACATACTTACATGTTACTCCGTATCATTCCAGAAAGGATAGTAACAGCTAATCATCCCATAATTCTGGTTTCAGTCAATTTAATCTATCCTAGCCTCGGCTAAGCGGTATTATATACTCCATGACTCTTTTTCTTTTTTCCATTTCTGCTCTCAGTTTGTCAATGCTGGCTTTGGACATTTAGTCGTTATCATCCCTTGTGTTATGTTTAACAATTTGTACTCGTATTATAATTAGCTATTCTTACTGGCCTGCTGTTTACATAAACACACGACAAATCCTTTGGCATTGCCACTGATATTAAGCACAGAATTGATCACTAACTAGCTGTGATTATGGTCTACATATGTAAGAACTATCTCTTATACTGACTGTATAAAAACTAATTAACTCAGATGATTTATCTGTTCTTTATGTTCTAAGTGATTATGAGCTTATTTTCTCTAAGGTAATTGTGTTTGTTTTAGGTAATTTTCAATCAAATTATAGTTACAGAACTTCAATTTTTGTTGGTATCAGACTGAAGTTTTTTTTGTCTTGTTCGACGAGGACTAATCATTTTCTGATGGTATTCTCCAGGTTAAATATATTCTAACCCTGTCAGGAGTGGTGTGAGGGCCTATCAACTAGAAGAGTTGTGATGGTTGAAGAGTGCATTCTCAATGGTTCATTTCAAATCAAATTGGTTAGCTCATTTCTTTTTCTAAGCAAATTCTATGATGCTCTATGCCTCTATCACCCTTAAGATTACTGAGACCATTGCGACATGGTGACCGCACCTGTGAACAAGAGGGTATAACTTGATCATAAAAGAAAGGCTTAAGTCTACCTAGAACCTTGAAGGAACATCAATCACTACACATACAACAATCGTAACGTCTTAGTCCCAAAATAGCTCCAATCGAGCCATATCAAGCACAAATTTCAAAAGAATATTTACTAACAAGTGGAAGATGTACGGAACCAGTGAGAAAACAAATAAAAAATTTACCCTGAATCCCTCCCCATTATGAGACTGTTAATAAGTAGTATCCACAATCTGGGAACATTGGCAGGAAGAAGGCTTGTGTTGCTAGTTCTAAACACAACATCCCTTACAGAACAGTATGCACGAACCTTCTTTATGAATAACTGAGCTCTTTCATATGTTACCTTGTAAACTGGTATGTTATCTTCTTTTCCCTTTCAATCACCCAGTTAATCATACTATAAAGCATTTGATCACAAGCTTTATTGTTTACTAGATCGTCATTTAACCAGGTAAGAATAGGGGTTACAAGAGCTCACGGAAAATCGAGGTAACCAACGAATCACTTCATGGTTAGTATAGCCGGGGTGAGGGACGAGGATATAAAATTTGTCAAAAGCAAATTTAGAAACTTCAAATTAGCGCCGAAGAAAATTCAACGGATCAATTGGGTTTTCATTAGCTCGGTTGTAAACTATGTTATTCCTCCACCCCCATAGCCACCAACATGTAATAGCAAAGTGGACGGACCACCTACCAATTAAGAGATCGAAATGGATATTACAGGCGTTGTATTACACCTCGATGATAAGTTACCCACCTACTAATTAATAGGTTAAGTTACACTAAATACTGAGGAAAACAACTAAAGTAACCAATATTACAGCCTTACAAGATTGTATCCTCTTGAAGTCTTGATTGTTGAGACTGTTTTAGCATCCGGACAATAAATGTTTTTATCCAAACAGCCAAGTAACAAGACATGTATATTACAGAATACAGAATATTAGGAAGATTAAGGTACTAAACTTGTACAGTGACAGAGAATGAGGTTGAACAAGGAGGATTAGGCACTTCAGCTACTCCCTCAAGCATCTGATTAACGCTTCGCATAGTAGGCCGTAGATTCGGCTCTTCTTGAATGCACCAAAGGCCAACCTTGACAAACCTCTCCAGTCTCGCCCAGTCATTCAACGCTTCCATGTCATCATTAACGAGAGAATCCAACATACCAGATTGGTAGCAATCAAATGCCCAATCTGTAAGAATTGCCCTTTCGCTTTCTGTTAGCTCCACACACACGCACCTTCGACAACAAACGATTTCTAACAGCAGAACCCCAAAACTGTACACGTCAACTTTCCTGGTGACCGGCTTGTTCTTGAACCATTCAGGAGCAACATATCCTTTGGTCCCTCGTACTGCTGTGTTAGTATGTGTTTGGTTCAACACCAAAAGCTTTGCTAAGCCAAAATCAGAGATGCGAGCATTGTACTGGTCGTCAACAAGTATGTTCTGTGGCTTGATATCACAATGGATGATCGGAGTGGTGCACTCCTCATGCAAATACAAGAGCCCTCTGGCAACTCCTTGAGCAATGTGGATACGGGCTTGCCAGCTTGGCCTTAAATCACTGAAAAGATAATCAGCAACTGTACCGTTGGGCATGTACTCGTATACCAGCAAACGCTTATCTTCCTCCTTGCAGTATCCTATAAATCGGACTAAATTCTTGTGATGAGTCAGGCCTATGGCATTCACTTCAGCTGTGAATTCCTTATCAGCACCCATGAATATTCGATCCAACTTTTTAACCGCAATGGTAATTGAATTACCTCCAGAGGTAATCTTTCCTTTGTAAACCATCCCAAATGAACCTCTTCCTACCTCTTCTGTGAACCCTTTTGTGGCAGATTCAAGCTTCTTGTAAGTGAACCTATGCACATTATCATGCTGGAGAATAGATCCTCTCTGCTGCCCATCATAATCTTGGAATTGTTTTCTTTTATGCTTGAAGAAAATTGATAAGATAACGGCGGTTAAAACTATTAAGGTTAAAACTATTAAGTTTTAAGAGAAAGGTTTTACATTAAGAATTGCATGAGTTACATAAGGATAGGCAATACATTTATATACTACTTTCCATGAGCTAAACTAACCTAATTTGATACAAACTAGCCGTCATATATGCAAGTAAATATGGAGGAAATAATTGCAATGATACATTGACTATAACTAAAAGATACACAAAAGATATGATGGTAAATATTGATTCTAGACAATATTATCTACAAAAACAACAAAATTGACAGTTGCAGAACCACCCAATAAGCCTTTAATTACAGCGTTACTCTTAAATTTTACTTCTCCTGGAGGAATGAAAAGATTGTTTGGATCGCTAGTAGCATTACCAACTCCTACCTTAAGCCAAGCCACTGATACTTCCCAGCTGCCTTGTCTGCCGTTGGAGAGAGGCAGCCTCTTCTTCCAACAACCAGAACCACTGAAAATGACAGCAGCACAAAAGCAATCATTCAGACAGGAGCTCTTACATTCCTCTTCACTCGAAGTATTAAGCCTTGCGTAATCTCCAAATGGCAAATTTGTATTCTTGAGCTGGACCAACTCGTATTCACTCTTTACACCACCTTCAAACTTTTCACAATCGTCTAGGATGAAATCTGGTTTACAGCTCCCACTAATATCATTAGGATCCAACAAAGAGTATTTAGGCGGGCATCTACATACGGGCTGTTGATGATCATCGATACTGCAAATACTGTTATATCCACAGGCTCCGCTGTCAAAATCTGATCCTATACTTTCACATATATTATCAGGTAAAGACTGAATCTCAGACCACTCAATTCTGGAGTCTCCATTTGAAGCTCTTGGGTAGGAATACCAGGTTAGCACCCCATTATAATTTAATGTTACTCTTTGATAATAAACCTTGGTTGATACTAACGCGTCTAATTGGGTGATATCACTCATGAGATCAACCTTGGAACCATTCTGTTTAAGTATATACATATCCCCGGACTCATTGTAGACCAGTTGTTTACCTACGTTTTGCGGATTAACCGGATCATTAGTGCTACTAACATAATAAGCAGCATACGCAAAATCGGTGGTTACATCCCTATTATTAAGGACGAGGTTTCCATTATCAAGTAATCGCAGCTGGAACCTTCCTTTGGTGAAATTAGACTCCGACATCCGAGAATCAACCTCCGCTCCTGCTTCCAAAACCTGTGAAGGAAGCAAGGTGTCTGTCGGAAACTTAAAGGTTTCCCACACTGGAGTTTCATTGCTGCTACTTTTCAGAACAAAGTTGCCAGTATCATTCATAAAACCATAACTGACAGCTATCCCACTAATAGAGTCAATAGTAGTGTTCCATAGAGGATTTCCATGAGGATCATTGAGAATTAGACCTTCATTTGCTGATATAGTTAGTTTCGATCCCTGTGGAACAGGGTTACCTTCATTAGCATACCACACAATCGTTTCAGGGATGTTAGCATACCAGATGGACAGTAAGAAGAGATTATTATTTTCATTAGCAGCAGTAGTAGTATTGGTGTTTGTAGGAAACCGATGAAAGCCAAAGGCGAAATCGCCTGAGGGTGACAGAATTGAAGTTCCATTGGACTTGGCTATGAGTAGAGCTGGCAAAAGGTGACCCGACCCGAAGAACCGACCTGACTTATCCGAAAACCGACCTGATAAAACCCGTAAATTTGCTGAACTGAAACCGACCTGACCCGACCCGAAGGTTAACCGACAAACCGATAGAACCTGAAATGATATGACCCGAACCGACTTGTGACTCGACCTGACCCGACCCGAAACCCGATTCACCCACAAACCCGACCTGACCCAAACCGAACTGAACCGACATGTAACCCGTTTTAACCCGATTAAACTCGACCCGACTCATAGCCAAATAATCTTTTTTAAGAATCTAAATTTCTTTATAGTTTGTTTTTTGGTTAATAAATTTGATATAAAAAATTATCGTTCATTTTATTTTTCAAAACAAAATGTAATCTTAAAATAAATAGTTAGTTGTAACTTTAGTATGCTATATTTCTAGTTAAACTTATTAATAATTATTTTGCAAGTGATATATGTAGAAAATTTTAAATTACCGCTTTGTGAGAAAAATAGTGTTTAGTTTTGGCTCCATTGAGAACAATAAAGGGAAGAAAGAGTTATGAGTTATGACCATACAATCCGACCTCGGTTATTAACTATGATCTTAAAATCCAAACCTCAAATACACCATTCTAATAGAGCCTATTCAAACTTAAATACGTAGGATCACTGTCAAGATAATAAATAAAATTTATTTCATAGGTAATTCATTTATTTCCTTGCCATACTTCATATGTCAAATGTTCAAAACTTTGAACTACATAAACAACTGATTAATTTAGACCAAAAACATTATTTTTTGTCCCTAATATAGGCGAATCCGACACTGGATAGGCACTCATGTCATATACTTATAACCGAGGTCGAGCAACATAAGTGTTCAATAAAATTATACAATCATCAACTTTTATAGTGTTATACTCTTATATTTACAAATATCTTTTGTATCGAGTTCCTCTAATCCAATATTATAATTCATAAGTTCAAAAGTGATCTTTTAACAGAACGACCCGACCATTGACCTGATTAATTTTCAAATTTAAGACAACAATATAAAATACCCGACCCATCAGTAACCCGAAACCAAACCGGTCTCGACCTGATCAAGCATATTGACCTGATATATCCCGACTCATTGGTCAACCGATCCGAAACTAAACCGACCTGTTGTAGTTATTGACCTGATTAACCTGACCTGTAAGCGACCCAACCCGAACCCGACTCGCCCTGAATAAGCAACTTGACCCGACCAAACCCGAGCCCGACATGACCCGAACTGCCTGAACCCGACCCGTAACCGACCTGATTGACCCGATTGCCACCTCTAGCTATGAGTGATTGCCCAACTGAAAATTTGCCACTATTTTGTGAAGAAATTGATATGAATTGCATGAGCATCATCGCTGAATATAAGACGAGGATATAAGATAAAGGCCTAGCCATTGCTAAACTGAATTCCAGATGTTGCCAAGTTTTCAGGTAGTTATATAATTATGTATAGCAGACAAAACAGAAAAATACCCACCTGGTTTAAAGTCTCAAAGGCAACAGTAAAGTCATAATTAGACTTTAGCTGCTCTTAAGACGCAACTTTTCCAAGTGTTCTTCAGCCCACCTGATATTGACTTTGGAAATGCAAACAAAAGTATGAAAACTCTCTTTTAAGTTTTTCTTGACTTTTATGTGACAAGATCAACAGGATGAAATTATCCTGCTAGAGATTCAAGTACAATTTTTACGCATTCGATCATTATCCAAGTTACCCTTATTAATACTGTTACAATTTCCTCAACACTAATAAGTCTAATGTCCACTAACCTTGGCTCATGATCGTGCAGTTATATTGCAAGGAAGTTGCAGTTGGATACTTCATGATTCAACACTTTATTTCACCAAGCCGCCTCGCAGATAAGACCTGCTCACTGACCCTTTTGCTTCTTCTTCTCAGCCACCCTTTATATTTGACCACTTTAGCAACTTATTAAGACCACAACAGTTAAAAAAAAACACAAATGAGATCACAATTGTGGAAGTATACATCCGCGATTGTTAGCATCATTCAACATTAGAAAAAAAGGGAGAAAGCGCTAGGAAATATCAAAATATGAGTTAAACAAATTTGTCACGAAAACCTTGTAATCGCAAGGCCAGTACAATATATTGGGGAGGAGAATTAGGTTGATGACCTATTGTCAGGTTCCCTACATCTTTACCACTAGGCTAAGAACTCTTCGGTACAAAACTAATCTAACAATAAACCCTAGAGAAATCCAAAATTATAGCCTTGTTTGATATATTTCAGATCTTGTGTTGACAACCTTAAGGTGGGAGCTGCCAGGGTTTGGACTCGTGACCTTCGGTCACATTGACTCTAATACCATGATAGATGAGCATCTCAACAAAAACCTTAAGGTGATGGTTGAGGCCCCATATATTATAGTTATATTCTATTATACATTAGCCCTTTTGTGTTGCTGCACTTTTTATGAATGACTTTCCACCAATAATGGTGATCATTAATGGTGAGGATGTTAAGGTGGGCAAAGGAGAAAGCCTGCAACAAAGCCGTAGGTATGTACCTAATGATATATGGCTCGAGATTTTTCAAGATTGCCTATCAAGTCTCTTTTGATAAGTCAATGTGTGTGTAAGTTGTGGAGAAGCATTTACATCAGTATAGGGAATAAAATCGACACCGACCCTATGTATATTCCTGTGTGTGGTCTCTTTGTTATATGCTTCAGACCCAATAAAGAGCACTCTTTTAGGTACGTTTGTTTGAGGACCAAGACGTGTTTTATCACTCACTACGACGCTCCTGAAAATAATTTATATTACTCCAGTTGCTTTGAAAGTGGGTTGCTGACTGACTTATCCTTTGATTTTTCAATAATATACAGTTTCACAAAGCATGCTCGTGATACACGATTTGTTTCATTCATTGTGAACGGAGGTTTGATTGTGGTAGTTCTTGATGATGCTGATTTCGAAGTGCACAATCCAGCCACCAAGCAAATCTGTGTTGTGCTAAGGTCTCCAAGTGTGGCAAAGTATGGTTTTAAATGTCACGAGTCTTGGTAAACGATTGGTCAGATCATCAAACTCCCTTACCGTGTCACTGAACAAAGGTGTGGCTTTGTGTTGGTCATGTTCTGTACCCAATTGAGGATCATGGAAGTCTACATTTCTACGACTCATATGTGGAGAAAATATGATTTGACGCTGGACGCTGAAGTTATGACGTCAGGACATAAGTGGCGTTCATATGGTTATGTAGTTTGTAATGAAAGTGGAGTTTTGTGCTTGTATGTGTTGACAAACAAGTTCCGTGGTATAGCAATCAAATTTGAGGACTCCACGAATTCTGAGATTAGTCAATACTGTTTTCCTTTGCCTGAAGTAGTCGTTGGGAATTACCTAAATAACTCAAGAATTTGGGAGTGTGAAAACAGTCTTTGTCTCTCCTACTACAACGATACTGGACTCTGGATCTGGAAAGCGGGTTGCACCCAAGTTGATGCGTGGGCGTGGGTCCCTATGCTTGAGATCAACCGTGCAAGACAAAGGTGCAAGCCAGTAGCCCGTGAACATTTATCCAAATTGGTCCTTGATACAAGGACTCGTGTAAGGGTGCTCGCATGCCACCCAGATGTTGCTGTTATGTATCTTATGCTTGACACCTCAATATTTGCATACAATTTAAATACGGACACCCTTGACATGATTTGTTGTGTAAAACTGTAAAAGATGATGTGGATGAGCATACAATTTATCATTATTCTGCTGTTCCTTTTAAGCCATTTCTGAACTTTATGGATGCTGGCAAAGAGGTAATTGAGCATGTCGCTACTTCAGCCCTTGCGTTTCGTTTCTTTTTGTTTACATTTTCCATTTTTCTAATATCAGTCATATGTTATCTGAGTTGATTTTCCTATAAAAATCTTAATTGATATTGGTTTGTTTGGTTTCCACTTTCCAGTACCAGTATAAGCTCTGCACTGCAGTGTGTCCAGTCTGTTGGACTCACTACTCTATTGGCATTTTATATGATTAATTTAAGTTGGTCTTGCTGTTTGCAGTTGCCGAGCAATGGAAGCAAGGAGTGCTGAGACTCGAGAGAAGTTGCGCAAAGCGAATGGAGCACCTCACAATTGAGTAATAGTCTTTTAGTTTGAACTACTCATTTTCTGTTCACGAAGAGGCCACTCGTCTCAGTGGAGTACACAGAGATCAGATAGAGAGGTTATGTCATTGTGACACTTACATCTCTGTGATAATTTTTTGCATAATAGAATTGGAGTCTCTATTAATGTTTAAAAATGCAAGAGGGTTCCTGTATTCTTCTCTTATTTATTTTGTTTTGATGTCCGTGAAACCGTGACAACCTACCTCTACAAAAGTATATACCGATAAATGTGGTCTTAGATACATATATAAGGACACGAGGCACGTGAAATAGATCCTTTATTTGGGAGCTCACACTTATACCGTGTAAATACATACCTTTTCTTCTCCAACCAGATTTCTGTTTTCATTTACATGTTTATTTTGAATCAAGCAATCGATGCAAGGCGCTGAGATATGGGGGGTTATGTTGTAGGATCAAATAAAACTATATTACTTCTGTTTGTTACTCAAGGGGGATAACACCAGTTAAGCAATATCTTAAACGGAGTCTTGGTTTTAAAACCGTATCGTATAGATTTAAACTATTGAGTAGCCGGGAACCGCCAACGGTTTTATGTAAAGATATAAGTGTATGGACAGATACTGGGTGGATTATAATGTCCTAAATGCTTAATCTATAAGTCAAGTCTTAAGACTGTGACTTAGGCTGAGATGGGTGTTATTCACCTCTGTGTTTGCATGCGATCTACCAGTTAAGTCTTAAGATTGACGTTATAGGGAACTCGCTTTAATTAGTCTATCTGAAGACGGATTTATCCGTTTTAAGATTAAAAGGCCGCCCAAATAAAGTCCCACTTGCATAGATAGGGCAGATTTTTAGATAATCTCTAGACGTTTTGCTTTTGTCTTGTTATAAGTTTAAGACGGATACTCTCGTGATCCCGTCTTGGACAAGAATTTGTGCACTTATGAATGAGTCGTAAACTCTTGGTATCTTATTTGCACGAGTTTAAGCATCAAACTTGAAATGAAATGACGTGGGGTTACTTTTGTCGAGTCTGCATTTGAGTCTTGAGTTTCAAAGACTCAACTACTTTCGTGATGGAATAATATAGATTCGACTTACACAATGGTTAGAGAGTTTAGGTAAATCATAACCTTAAAAAATAGTTAAAATTTTACCTTTAAGTTTAACAATAATATTTGCTGTTGAAACTTGGCTTGCCTAGACTCTTTGATACGGTGTTGTGTATGTGTATGACATGTGTTTAAGTGTCGGATACGGCTATTTTGTACTAAGTTTTCTATTTTGTGGTTTATTGTGAAGTGTCAATGTGATGTGCCAGAGATGATATGTGTCGGACAAGCGTGTGACTCTTCGATACGGTGTCGTGAAGGACATGTGTCGAAGTGTCAGATATGGTTATTTTGCGCAAAGTTTTCTATTATGTGGTCATTGTGAAAGGTCGACTTGACGGGCCAGACTTGGTATGCGCCAGACAAGCGACACAACAGCTAAGTGAAGTGTCAGAGTAACGTAACTTGAAACTTATATATTACTATAGTATATGGGATAGAAAATAATCAAAATGGATAAATGTTTTGCTAAGCAAAACACAAATTCTTATTTCAGACGGACTAATTCCGTCTGAAAAATAAGACGGAGTTATGTTGCCACTTTTTGATAAAATGTAACCACAACTTATATCAATTTGTTTTCAATAGTGGTAACATCTAACTGTAAAGTGGTTACAAAATCCCGTCTTATTGCTTCAGACCAAAATGGTCCGTCTGAAGCAAGACCAACTGTAAGCAAAATGTTATACATGGGAACAATGAGAGTAGGGTCACATACTCAAAACCAAACCAATAAGAAAACACATCTTATCTTACAAATCCTATCTCTTTATCCAATAGTTACACTCAAAGCAAAGCCAAGCCACTAAAATCACTGTCATATTTTGCAAGTATATTTCTCACCCATAACTGAACACATTTCTGGTACTTAGTTCAGTGAAAACCAGGAGAAGAGGAAAGAAAAAAAAAAAAACTACAAGGAAAAATGGCAGCCTCACTTCAGGCTTCAACAACATTCCTGCAACTAAGGTCTACTCCTAATGTATGCAAGGCTTTCGGTGTCGATCACACTGCTAGTAGAGTCTCTATGTCTCTTCAATCTAATGTTAAGGACTTGGCTCAAAAGTGTGCTGATGCTACCAAACTTGCTGGTTTCGCTCTCGCTACCTCTGCACTCATCGCCTCGGTATGCTGCTTACTCTTTTCACTCTTTCTGTACCAATCATTTGTTTACCTTTGATTAAAATATCCGTCACAAAGAATATCAACGGTAAACAAATGACTGAGACAAAGGGATTATTTAGTTTACGTCTATAATAGTTGTTTTACTTGTCTGTAACCTGGGATCATTAGTTTAAAGTTGTATGATCCCATTCCATGCATAACTCCATAATTTCAGTATTTGTTGCTCATATTTATACTTTTTACGTCTAATCTTCGCTTTATGGATGTTAATCATAGATTTCTCAATTTCTTACTGTTCTTAAGTTTTTGTGCAAAAAAACCAGTAAGTTTCGTTATGGATGAAGGGAGTATTTAAGTATATATTTTGCATGCATTTAACATAATATCATGTACACGGCTGGTAGAAAAGATCAATTGTGCATACAAATGCTCTTTGGTAATCGAAATGGTATTGGCAGATGAATCATGGTAGAGCTATTAGATAGATAAACATTTCTGATGTGGCGATTCTTTAATCAGAATATATAAAAACAGTTCCGATGACACAGTACAGTTATCAAGCTTGAGTTGATTAGCGTCAGTCGAGGTATTGGGCTCATAAAATTTTACGACACTAAGTATATATATGATCAGTGTAGTATTACAGTACAGTAGAAGTTCATTCATTATTTCAGACGTAGACTGTCGAAAATATTTAGAAATGAACAAATTATGTTCCAGCTTTCAAATTATGGTTGCTTAGTTTCAGTTTCCATGAATTCTGTAATGATGCTGACGAGAATAACATAGATTATCTATTTATCTTTATAAGTCGGTTCTGCCAATAGCCCTTCAATCCTTCATCTTCCCTTCACCGCTCTTCTTTTGCTGAAATTGTGTGTGTTAACAGGGAGCAAATGCAGAGGGAGTTCCGAAGAGATTAACCTTTGACGAAATTCAGAGCAAGACTTACATGGAGGTCAAAGGAACTGGAACCGCAAACCAATGCCCAACCCTAGCCGATGGAGTGGACTCCTTCGCGTTCAAGCCAGGCAAATACCAAGCCAAGAAATTCTGCCTTGAGCCAACAAAATTCACAGTCAAAGCAGAGGGAGTGAGCAAGAACTCTGCACCCGATTTCCAAGACACAAAACTCATGACCCGTCTCACTTACACACTCGACGAAATGGAGGGACCCTTTGAAGTCTCATCTGACGGCACTGTCAAGTTCGAGGAGAAAGACGGTATTGACTATGCGGCTGTCACTGTTCAACTGCCCGGAGGCGAGCGTGTGCCCTTTTTATTCACTGTCAAGCAACTGGTTGCATCTGGCAAACCTGAAGCTTTCAGTGGAGATTTCCTTGTCCCATCATACCGTGGCTCTTCCTTCCTAGACCCAAAGGGCCGAGGTGGATCAACTGGTTACGACAATGCTGTTGCATTGCCAGCTGGTGGGAGAGGGGATGAAGAGGAGCTCCAGAAGGAGAATGTCAAGAATACTGCTTCATCAAAAGGCACTATTACCTTGAGTGTAACCAAGAGCAATCCGGAAACAGGGGAGGTTATCGGCGTGTTCCAAAGCCTTCAGCCATCTGATACTGATTTGGGTGCGAAAACTCCCAAGGATGTCAAGATCGAGGGTATTTGGTATGCGCAGCTTGAGCAATAGTCTGTGTTCGTTTTTGTGTATAATGTGATGATTATTATCGAAGCTCATTTTATTACAATCTGAAAGTTATTTCTGAAACAATAATTTAGTTGTTAGACCGCATCTAAGCTGAAGGTTTAATATGCGTAAATCAACAGATTGCAGCTACGTTTTACGTTATATGCATCGACAATTTAGAGCCTAATAAAAAATATACAAGTTATAAATTGTATGAAATTAAAGCATATTTCAATGAACTAAGATAGATTAATGCAGGTCAATAAGTACAACAATACTAGAAAAGTGTCAGATATAAATTTATGACAACTTAAAAATGAAAATATATATAATTCCTGGAGAAATTGTATAAATTCTTTAGTTCCTACAATTTTCATAATCAGTGTCACCCTCGTCCAAACTCGACATTCCTGTTGTTGCATTATCATCCGTGGGTGGCATCTTCTAATGAAAACTCTGAGCTTCTCCGTCAGCCCACCAAGCCCAATCAATGTGAAGAAATTGATGGCAAAGCGGGTGTTCCGCGGGTCATCTATTAGGAAAATAGACTCAAACAAGTGGCTCATCGATTAATCGTTTTAAGGTTTATTAAGCAAACCGATATCCAACTGCTCTACTAACTCCTGAAAAGGAACTTAATAAAGACTCGAGATGAGAAAGTCGTTTCGTCTTCTGTCAGCCTGATATAAGCTAAGACACGCCATGACAGAGCATTAGTCCCTAGCAGATGAGCAAAGAATTTAGCGACATTGCGTATTTTGTTCGTCTCTAGACGATGAATCATCGAATATTGTTCCGCAAAACATCTCTCGCAATTATCCTGGTACACTCGATTTATCATACACAATCTTTGACCTAATAAACCATAATATATGTAACAAAAGTCTTCTCTTGTATGCAACACTGCAATAGCATTTTACACAACTCCATCTCTTGCCCATTTTCGAGCTTTATTTTCAGCAACTTTTGTCCAACGGCTTCAAAATCATGACACGACATAATCGTCAGATATATTTCTCTACGGAGCTCTACAATGTTCGTGTCAGTAGCATCGCCTATCAGCATTCGCCCATCATCATCACATTCATCGGAAATTTTCAACTCTGCATATAAAACATCGAGAAAAGTCTCAGGATCGATATCATCAACAAGAGATATCTCATGGACTCATGGGTAATCCAATCTCTTCAGTTGACAAGAACGAGTTCAGGTAAAACAGAAGGATAATCCTGAAATTTACCCTTTCTGATAGCAAACAAATCCTCAATCATAAACAACTCTCTTATCAATCTCTCCCCTGTACAAAATCCGTCGAAATTGCTCAAATACCCCGTGTACATCCTTAGGGCAGAGTTGTTCGAGAATGCACCCACATTCTTTAACAAACTCAACAGTGACTTCAACACTATCATCACTCGGGTTTGCTAAAAAAACCGTAATCAACTCCAATGCAACAGCTTCATGAGCTACTTGCTGGTTTACAAGATGAGCAATGAATTTAACTATAGCAATTAGTTCAGTCTTATTATTACACTCCTTACACCTGTATGCACTTTTAAGCTGTAAAATTACCCTTCTGAGTAAAAGATGTCCAATTTCAGGCAACTTGGTATTCACAAATCACAACCGCGATCATTGCAGCATAAACATGGCTAAAACCCGGGTTTATCAGTTGCGATTTCATGCAACTTCGATAGAAAAATCCTCTTCCTACTACTTCCTAGGATTAGATTCTCATTGAATAACTCAGGAATTATGTAGTTGATATTAGTACTTAGTACTTATACTCTTATTTTGAACAAATATTAAGAAGGGCAGGTGTCTCATTAGAACAAATATTAAGTAGGAAGTAGTACTTATACTCTTATTTTGAACAAATATTAAGAAGGGCAGGTGTCTCATTAGATTTTTGAGGGAACACTTTTCCTGTATGCCTATATGCATTTTTCTAAATGTTTATATTATTAATCGCGACCCCATAAATAAGTCTGATCATAATGTTCTTTGGTTACCATTTTTAAAACACATGAATTACAATTTACTAGATTTACAAAATTATATACAAAATTAGTTGGTTCTTTATTTACTCCAAATCCCATAAATTGTAGCTCCATAGGAACTTTAATTCTACCGGAATGGAGCAAGTTGCTCATTTAGTCCCCCAGGTAAGTTACCGTGAAGATGTGCCGTGGCACTGCTTTTCTTCCGAGGCCTTAGTGGAGGTCTAACAAAGGACCGGTAGAATTTACTTTCCATATTCCAACCAAGCAACTTTCGCCTAATTCATGTGAAATGCATAACCATGGAATTTCTACTTATCAGGAACTAAAATCCCCGATACGAAACAAACGACACCTAAAGTGTTTTGGTTTTAGTGCCTTCTAGGAAATGTGTTGTCAATTTTTGTTATAGTATTATTTAATTATCATTATTTATTGTAAAATTTTATCATTAGGTAACATCTCATACTCCGTATTAAATTAGGCAATTTCTCATTTCAGTTTGGCATTTTTCATCTGAAATTAAAACGAAGAAAATGTTGCAATTTTGTAATAAAATTTGACCATTCAATGATAACTAAAATTGTTCTTCTAACTATTTTTTTTAATCAAAAAATGGTTATATTTGATCGTAAAAGGGCATAATTTCTTCTTAATTTCAGACAAAAAAGATAAATGTTGTAAATTTATTGTCATTCCCTAATCATTTTTATTTATCTCATCCATCTACTCGACTCGTTTTATATTTATAACAAGAAATAATTCGTACTCTAAAAAAATCGAAGATATATCTTATAATTTATAAAAAAAAAATAAAAAAAAATAGAAGTACATAAAAAAATACCAAAAAACTAAAGAGAAAAATAATAGGCTCAAGTCCTAAAGGTTAATTTTAAGTCGGCGCAAAATAGTGAAGAAGAGAGACCGCGAAAGGCCTTTGGATTATTACCCTTCAAATATATTTAGGTAAAAAAATTATATTTCATAATTTCTTTATGTTTTTACTCTTATTACCCTAATTATCTTTTGTTGCTACTTGTGTAATTATGTAGTTTTTGATTCCAATATTATGAATTATGATTTGAAGTTTGAGTTAGGGTTTTGTGTTCCCCTAATTATCCTTTTGAATTAATTTTTGAGTTAGCTTAAATTGTAATTTAATTTGCAAGATTTAAAAGAAATTGCATTTTACTGCCTACCCAATTGATTTTATCTATAAAAATCGAAACTTTAATTGAATTCTTGCCAATGCAGCTCATGTTCATCTGTAATTGTGCTGTGTTTAACTGATTTTGAGTTGCAATGTGGTTCAAATTAATAAGTTTATATTGTAACTTGTGTACATCCGACTCCCCTTATTCTCGCAATTTGCGGGAGCCCTTGAGGCACTGGGTAATGTTGTTGTTGTTGTACTCCCTCCGTCACGATTATTTGTTTACCTTTGCTTTTGGTACAAAGACCAAGGACGAGAGAGGGACCATTTGTGGGTAGTGTCAGATGAAAAGTGCACAATAATCCAATTGGACTATCAAATTACACATAAGATATAGAAAGATAAACAAATGAATGAGACACCTCATAATGAAACCGGGACGAATGGAGTATATTGTAACTTGTGTATTTAGCACTTGTTTACGGTTTTTGATATATAGGGCAGTGAGTAATCACTCTGGCTGCTCACGAACAAGATTATACTTTGATTAAAGACTTTAGCTTGGTATGTTTTTTCTTTGTTTTTGACGATGCAAGTTTTAATTTGGCAAGTAGTATGTGCATGATATATGGTATTAACTGTATTCACGCTTAAAGGGTGTTAATTGCTTTGTTTCTAATTCAGTCTGATAATTTAAGAGCATTAAGGATGGGGAACAGGAGTATGTACATTTGTTTGCTTCACGATGAGGATTATTTGTTGGTATAGTTTCTTTGTAGAACTACTTTTGTCCCACAGTTTGATCACCCTTTCATAGTATATTGTCCGAATGTAAGTGGTCACTTTCTATACCTAGAAGGCTGACGGATAATATTTTCATTTTAACCTCAATGATAATAGTCAAATCGATGAATGGAGGATATGGTTTGGAGTAGACTTTCCTCGATATTTATTTGTACATGGTCATCCCGAAAAGTTCAATTCGTTGTAGTTTGTCCCAATTTTTCATTACCATTTCCAAATATTAGTACTTGAAATCCAACCAACTCTAGTATTTTCCAACATCGTACTTATGAGACCCAAATCAAAGGCAATCGTCAATCTTAATGGATGGAGGGAGTAGGAATAAATGAATAATGGACTTCACATGATCTAATTAATTGATTTGCAGTTCATAATTTGCATTCTGGTGCATTTAGCTAATCCCTGATGTTGTAGAATAAGGAAAAGCCAGTGTACTCTACGGTTAGTATTTCTTTGATGTGAAGAAAATCCTGATCTCATATGTTTTTTTATGTTAATGCACTGGTATGAGCTGTAGACAAAGGATTCACGTTTTCCGTCAGTTTGATTTACCCTCAGCGTAATTTTGTAGCTGTCTATATCACACATTTACACTTATGATGATGGTCATATTTCCAACGATTTTGAATATGGGCATTAAAAGAGAAGATCGTAGATTCATATTAGATTTTCTCGATTATGTGCCCTTGTGTCCGTTTCCAAGGGATCCAAAGACTCCATGTTCTTTGGTTTTGGATTGTAATAAAATAAAGCACAGTGACTCGCTAATCTGGTTAAGCTATCACTAATTTGGTCGTGCTTCTATTGTGATCTATCAGTCATTTGATTCCATTCTAACACAATTTGTAATATAGGTCATCGGAAAACAAATTCTTTGTGTGAAGGACTGAAAGGGCAAGTTTACGTACATTCAACTCCTTATATCCTGCCGTTTATGGTAGACCTTGTGACATTAGAGTACTGTTGCTCTCGTTAGTCTTTTCACTGCAGTTAGAATTCTTTTTAGTATTTACTGTAGTTGTTGAAGCTATCTAAGTAGCAGCTTTCAATTTCAGCTGACCTCGTATTAATGAAGGGGTTACAACTTCACATACTGGTAGCCTGCTTATAATCTCATGTTATATCATTAGTCAAGTTCCATAATTGAGGTCCTATTTCCCATCCTACTTTCCATTTGAGAAACCCGGTTTTCAATTGTCATTTGAGGCAATGTGGAGGTGTGGGGGTTCCTCCATCACCTATTTGTTATCTAAACTATCCCTCTCAACCTAAAAAGCTTTCATATCTCTTTCTCGGGCTCGAAAGTACAGTACATTATATCGGATTAATCTTTTTTTTTTTTTTTTTTTTTTTTTTTATCTTTTATCAGTTGATCTTGCTTGAGACCTTCGTTACTTTAGACATCTTAGAGTTGTGTGTAGTTTAGCCGGTCTTAAACAAGAATTGGTGATCTTTTGTTATTTCAACTGTCAATATTTGCAGCTTTGCATCTCTTGTATTGACTAGAAAACCAAACCCTACAGCACGTAATGTTGATATTTGCAGCTTTGTATCTTTTGTATTGACTTGAAAACCGATCCCTACAGCATGTAATATTGAATGTTGAAATCTTTGTTGGCCACAGAATTCCTTTTTGTACGGGGAGGAACAATGAGCGCTATACAAAAACAGAAGCAGAATTTTGATCAGTCCCTCTCATTTGAGGATGTTTCCAAGTTGTTTCCTCTACCTCTGTCCGAAGCAGCTGACATTCTCGGTGTCTCTTCAAGTATTCTTAAACGACTATGCAATGAGAATGGTCTTGAGCGGTGGCCCCATCGAAAATATCTGGCCGGAAAGAGCATTGAAGAAATAAAAAACGAAGCCATTAAAGAGAAGAATAAAGCTTTGGGCGGAAATTCACAGGCTGACAAACACAAGAGTAATGGCACAACCGCTAGATCCACTCCTGGGCTGTCCAAACCACAAGGTAATGCTGGCAAACAAAATTGGCGACCCCATCAAACACTTGCTCCAGGTTTACCTTTGGAAGTCTCTATCTTTTGCGAAGAGTTCAAATATGGATTCCCCTCAAACGGATTATCAACATCCACCAATAAATGGTGGGGAAGTGGATGTGGTAACAATGGATCTTCAGAAGACGAAGATAAAACTACCTTAGATGGGAAAGATACTCCGGAATCTCAAGTGGAGAATGTTTCTTTGTCCGCTATTAGGAAACGAGCTCTGGACGAGGGACAGAAGGCACTGGAGAGTGGTGCTCTGAAGAAACACGGGGATGACCAACTAGAGAAAGAAGAGAAAATATTATTAAGGCGATTATTCCAAGCAAGTTAATTCATGCATACTCATCTCCAGTTTACTCAAATTTATCAGAGGTCCTCTTGAAGAAGGTTAGACAAGTTTACAGTATCGTTTGCCACCCTTTCCCTTCTAATTATTTACCTACACTGTCATTGGTATAGTAAATCGTGAGTAAAGGTTGACTGTATGTCATCGATTCTCATGTAGCTGGCTTCATAGTAGCATGTTAGAAGCCTAGAAGTAGACATCTAAAAGGGTTGTTTTGGGGGTTCATGTTTATTTGACGAATGTATATGCATCATCCCCCAGGGACGGCTAAGGCCATGTTCAGTCATGAGGCGGGAACCAAACCTCCGTTTTGTTGATCAAATTTACAAACTTTATTGATGGAATTCACCCAAACTTTGAAGTACCCTCATGTTTATTTATCGTATGTACGGAGTATATGGCTAATATGCATCATCGATCCCAATTTTAAAGATCGGTTTTAGCATTTATCTCCGAACCGGCCTTTGCTCCACAAATGTGACGTGGTATTGCAGACCAGTTTTAATACTGTGTGCAACAAATAATACTTAATCAGCATTGATTAGTACAAGTTACCAACCATTTCTGGAGTAACACAGAGAGGATATGATCTTGAAAGATTATTTGCAATTAGTGATGGCAAATTCTGACAGCAACACTGTGGGTTGCTTAAACCAGATTAAAGCGAGTAGTAATTAGGACAATGTGCTTTAATCGCGCTGTCTAATATAGATTAGTACAAATAATACTCGGCTTTCGTATGTGTATCGATAATCAAAAGTACTTAGAGGTCCCAGTCGATAGTTGTAAATGATTAATCATACACGACCTTAAAAAAACAGTATGATATTATAATGTTAATCCCAGTTAATATGGTTTTATTGTCTACAATAAAACAGACAGACGTAGCATATGGATTTATAAGCTTAAAAAAGACCCACATGGGAGCCTCTTCCCTCTTTGTTCGTGTAGCTCTTGTCCCTTTCTTATTCATCCATGGGTTGCCCTTGATGAAATGACATGAGTAAAGGGGGGCTACAATCCACCAACAGAAAATTGGACCACTTATGTTATTTATATCAGTGGCGGATTTAGAGGGAGTAGCAGAGGCGCCTGTTCCCGTTGAACAATGAAAAATGTGAAAATTTTAGTTAATTTTGAAATTTTTTGCCCCCGCTAAACTATTCACCCCTTCCCAATCTTAAATCGTGACTCCGCCACAACTCGATATCACCTCTTACATATAAAATATAGAATCCATCGTTTTCCTTTTGTAAAATCATATAAGAGCATGTGAAATAGAGGTACCGAAATTCTATATCATTCGACTACCCGATTTCCATTAGTAAAATCGTCTTTACCGCATTATGATAGTTTTTGCTTGAGATCGGGCAAATAAGGAAGTGATATTGCGTCACCATTAAGAGAAAACTTAATAAAATAGAAAATCATGATTAAGTGTATTAAATTCAGATAACGAGATTCGAACTTGTGATGTACATTCTGAGTCTTGCTTTTAGAAATCAAGTAAAACAAAACTAACAATCTCAATCTTTGATGGGTTAAAAGGCCATCAATGATGTCAAAAGTGTTAGAAAATGAATACTTATTTGTACTATGGTTTAAATCTTATCATAAGATGATTTCATATGAGAATTTGCGATGTATTTATAGGAACCCGTTTCTAACTCGAGACATCGATCGGTCGATATGACCCTAAACTCATAACCAAGAAGCCTAGATTTGTTGACAATTGACATGACACTAAATGGAAGCTTTGAATTAATAGAATGGGGACACCCCTAAATTGAGGACATACCCATGTTTTTTCTTCTTTCTTTGCTTGTACTATGGAGTATGGACCAAGTCTCTTAACTATTGTGAATAATCAGAGTTACTGTGTAATACAATAGTTACATAATTCCAAATATTTTGAGGTACTATACGACAAAATAAGCTTGGTTTCTAGTGTTTCATGACAACCACAAAATTGAGTCATGGCTTTGAATTAAAAAAATAAATAAAGAGGATTTTCGTATTAATTATTCCTAATTTAATTTGGCCGACAAATGGAACAATTTCTATTACTTTCTTCAATATTCATGCAACTTTTTATATAAACTTCTAGCTTTCGAGTATTCTTAATCGAATTATGTATGCTAGAGGATTGATTGTTTTGATTGAAGAAAATTGACCCCTCCATCTAAATTATTTGTCTATTTTTCTTTGTTATTATTCCGTACTCTGGTATTTATGAAAAATATTTCCAAATTAATCAAATGTAAATAAATGATTCTAATAGAATATAACTATAATATATGAGCCTCAACCATCACCCTGTGGTTTTGGTTGAAATGGTTCATCTATTGTGGTATCAGAGTCTGTGTGACCGAAGGTCACGAGGTCAAACCCTGGCAGCCTCAAATATCTCACAGAAACTCATCAAGTGAAAAAACCCGGTTGGGACAGAGTTAGCACACCCCAATCATATAAATCATTGTATTTTAAACCTTACATTTTCTTATATACGAGTATACCTAAAAAACAAGAAAATTAAGTAAAACTTTATCGTCATGAAATATAAAGGATAATACTCAAATTATGAGCTTTAATATATAAGGTTCACAATCCACCTTTGTGGGATAATTTCTCTAAATTAATTGATATATAAAAAACGATATTTTTTTTATCACAAATTGAGATACAAAAAAACATTGATGTAGAAATATATACATTTGTGTGTAACAGTGTAAGTAGCTAAATATAGTAGTAGAAATTAAAATAGATGGGGATGCATGTTTGTTAAGATGTTTTGTTGATATTATAATAATAAGATGTGAGAGATGCACATGGGATGGTACCAAGTTTGATGGTCGTTAAGCTGGTGGACTTGCCCAACGGCGGGGTCGTCATGCCTTTCACTTCTAACCATCCAAACAAATACAGATCATACAAATGCTGGTAATTACAAAATATATGGACAATTGTTTTATTTTGTTTTACTATAGTACGTAAATACGAAGTAATTTGTAATATGTCATGCGTATGATTGATGCATGGACCCTTTTAACGATTTTATAAATTGCGACATCTGTAAAATATATATGACAAGACTTAGATATCTAGATTGACTAGATTGATTCACATTTTGTGTGAGTTGTGTAATAGTGATAATTAAAATCATTTATTACCAAGTCATATTAGTTAATCGTCGGCTTAGTTAGATCACAAATTCTTGTTTGTGACGGGCAGTATCTGTCACAAGCTTGCGACGGGTACCACTTCCCCTCACAAATGACCCATTTAAGGGAAAATGGGAAGCACATGGGGGGTGCCCCACATGTTCCCTCTACCCATTTTGTTAGAGGAAAAACTCGTCGCAAGGTCCGACCCGTCACAAGGGAGACCTACTGTAGTTAGATATATAGAGCACATATATATGTTACTGTTTTAATTATTAAATGGGTTTTAATTATTAACTGGGTTATTTGAGAATTAAACCGTTATCCTCTTAGTCATCACGTATGTAGTGACGGAGCTATAGGCCTCTTTCCGGAGTCCCAGGATGCTGCAAACGGAAAATTTATGGTACTCTATTTTAGTCCAGTTTTAGGTCAAAATAGAGTAAATTTATATTTTTATATTTGAATATGTATTATATTTTTCGTGAAAATCCACAAAAATTTCCGGGATCCGTTAGGGTAATGCCAATTGCCCAAGCAAAACTAAATGTGAGTTTCTCATAAACAATTTGATAGATAAAACAAAAGTACTAGTACGTGTTTTCACTATTGAGGAAGAGAAAGACAAATAATGAATAAAAAAATGGATCAAGAGTGAGTTTGCCGTAAGAGGCAGGCAACCTACAAATAAACTTGGATATATATTTTACGGTTTTTCTATCATGTGCCCTTAAGGTACCTGTTAATAATCTTTAAATGGAAACATTAACAATAAATATCATGAAAAATTGAAATATTTTAACACTTTTTCAAATTCCAATGTCATATTTATTACTAAAGTTTCATTTTAAGTATTATTAACATGTGCCTTAAGGGCACACGTTAGAAAAACCAATATAAAATAAATAATAAAAAAACAGAACTCTATGTAATGGGCACGAATACACGAGACATCATGTAAGTATTGATTACATACAAAGTCTTGAAATCAGGATTTCTGGCCGTCGATTTTTTCGCAGTGGCGGACCCAGAGCTTTATAATTGGGGGTGCACATTTAAATAATTTTTTTTTTGCGTATAATATAAATAAAAAGCTAATAAGTAAAATTTTTCTTTGTGGTAAAAGTCAATGGTCGTAAAAGAAAAATACAAATAAGTGAAATTAATGTCATCGAACAAGCCAGATTTCATGTTCTGAATAGTTCAATACAACATTGTTATCACTTAGACAAAAATAAAAAATAAAAAAAATATTCACAGCACAAATAGACAACAAAAAAAATTATTGATAAATTAAATAGTTAAATTCATCATATCGAACATGTAATTAACAATCTAAATTACAAAATTGGAATTGAGCAAATTGAACTTGGCCATCTAAGCTATTAGAATTTGAAATTAACAATCAAATTACAAATTGGGAAATTTGAATTTGATATCGATCGTCGAAGAAGTAAAGAACTAAGTTATCAATATTCATAGCATAAATATATAGATAACATAGTCTTATAACAAAATTATTGATAAATTAAGTTCATCATAGAGAACTTGGAGTTAACAATCTAGATTACAAAAATGAAAGTGAACGAATTGAAATTGATCGTCAAAGCAAATAAAATTTGAAATTAACAATCAAAGTACGAAATCCGAAAATAGCAAATAAAATTTGAAATTAACAATCAAAGTACGAAATCCGAAAATTGGAATTTTAATGTTTAGAGCAAAGCAAATAAGGAGGGACTTCAGGGAAAATTATATAGTTTCAAAAAATAAACTACTCCAAAAGGAGCTATGGAGGCTTGAACCCCCCACCACTTCTCCCACATACAAAGACTTTAACCACTGCACCAAACTACTGTTCTTATTCTATATGGCAGGTAAATGATATACATAGTTAATGTAAACCTTTTTTTAAAAAAAAAAATCCCAAAAACCGAGGGGGTGCACGTGCGGTGCTGTGCGACCCCCCCGGTCCGCCCCTGTTTTTTCGCATCGTAGCATTTCCTGATTGGCAGCGCAACCTACACTCTCTACTCTTTTAACCACTCCTTTCCGTCCCCGATCAATTGTTATCCCTTCATTTTGAAATAAAGAATTAGGAAATAGTCGGGATGAATACCATGCATTTTGGATATATTTTAATACATTATTTTGGAAAATCTTGGATTCAGCCTTATTTTTTCAAACAATAAATCTCTTTTAAAACGGATTAAGTAATATCTCACTTGTATAGATAACACAAAAATAAAATGTTTAATGAATGACAAGATGTTCATCCTATCTATACAAATGAGTTTTTTATTTGATCCATATTAAAACTTAAGACTAATATATCTGTCTGAGACGAGAATTTGTGTTTTTCAAAAGTTTAGGTCATACATTTTTGAAGTTTTAGAAAAACTTTGAGATTATATTACGACGTTAACACCGGGTTTTTACGTAATTTGTTTACCCGCAATTTAAACTTCCTCTTTTTGATGTATTTGAAGTTTAATAAAAACTTAGTGTTTTTTTATAGGGTCCTGATTTTCGCAGTACACATTTTACTCATTTTAGTACACTATTGACAATTATACCCCTCTCATTTCCCATCTCTTTTTCTCTCTCTAATCTCTCTCTAATATTTTTCTCTCTAATCTCTCTAATATTTCTCATCTTAGTACATACACATTCGAATACACTATAACGACAAAAATAATCAATATCGTATTAAACAAATGAATTAAAATATAGAGACAAATAAACAAATTGGAATACAGTATAACGACAAAAACAATCAATCTTGTACTAAACAAATGAATTGGTATACAGTACATCGACAAAAATAATCAATCTTGTACTAAACGAATGAATTGGAATACAATACATTGTAATAAACAAATGAAATTGAATACAGTACATTATACTAAACAAATGAAATTGAATACAGTACATTATACTAAAGCTTCCTCATACAGTACATTGTACCCAACTCCGGCCGCCTGTCAACCACCCAACACCGGCCGCCTGTCACTAATGATCATACCAACTAAATTAAAATCAGCAAAATGTCGGTGCTCCAGATAAAATCAACGAACACTATGCACACTATTCATAAGCTTAAACAACAATATAACTCAACAGAAGTTGTCGCGTTTACCTTTAAATCAAAAGCCCCAAATTAAATAAGCGAAATTGCTCCAAATTGAAGTCGAATTGCACCAATTAGGGTTCTTCAGGAAAACCTAATTTGCTATAGTGGAATATTGAGGTGTTAATTGAATTGGGGAAAACGTAGAGATTAGATAAAGTAAAATATTAAATTAGATGTGTTTGAAGAAGATTATGTGTTTGAAGAAGATGTGTTTAAAGTAAGTTTTTTTTTTATGGAATTAGAGGAGGGTAATGGGTACAGAGAAGGTAGAGAGGATGGTGTGTTTTTTTTGTGAAAGGGTAACAAATGGAAAATATGGTGTAAAAAGTACTAAAAAGAGTAAAAAACGTACTGCGAAAATAAACTCCGTTTTTTATAACGCCTAATTACATTGCAAAGTTAGTGAATGTAACTGAATCATAAGATAATAAACTTTACTCTAAAGTTTATTTCTATTTTGGTTTATCTTTACCAATGCATTCAAAGAAATTAACTCTCTTTTAATAATGTCCTTCAATAAAATCCATTAAATGATGGGATTTCCAGTTTAATTAGTCTCTTACAATATTACTATTATTCCCTAATAATCATACAAAACGCTAAATTCCAAATTCTAAATCAGTTAAAGACCAAAACTATTCAAGATTCAGCCTTTGTGTGGAATTATTTGGAAAATAAAAACACATGATGATGAGACTCTTATTGCCAGGCACTTTATTTTTTCTATCATCCAAATTTAAGAAAACACATTTTTATCATATAAACTGGTTTGGGTTACACTCACAAGGAGAAGAGAGAAATCACTTCATAAATTTACGAAGATTTTACTGTAAGACCGAATGACAATTGAAAAAATGTAGTACATGCTCCGCAACAAAAGCGAAGCAAGTAATTAGCGCGTATAAAATTAAGATCAATATGAGACGGTCACACATGAATAGACCGCATAATAAAACTCTTAACAATAAGGTGTAATGTGGCATTACTCATGAATACAATGGACCATTATTACAAATGTCATTTAGCTTTTGTATGTTTATTAATTAACATATCTATCTTTATTATAATTAACCAAACAATAGGCTATTATGTCTAGACTCCACCCTGCCATACATCATTAAGGTATTTTCTTTATAATAATTTAATATTTATAACGTATAATAGTCCTTTCGCTTTATAAAAGTTTGGGACAACCTTTAACAGTGGATAATCAAGTCATGTGAATATGCGATACATTTAGATATACGCACAGTGTGCTCAATTAACAAACAAAATGGTGCACTGCCTCACATTAGTAGCACTCACTATATCTCACTAGTTTGCTAATATACAAACTCCCCTATGTGACGGGACGACCCGTCGCAAGATTAACACAGGTCAAGTCCCTTTACAAAGAGCAAGTGAAAGGGCAAATGTGAGACAAATATTTGCTCTTTATGAGGGGGGCTTGACCCGTCTTAAGGTTGCGACCGAGCTCTCATCGCAAGTGAGACTTGTTGTTTATATTTTTGGCAACAGTATCATAATCCTTTTAGTTAGACCATGAGCACGGTTATTAAGAGTTCTATGTATACAAAGTTACAATTTAAAAAATGAAAAGATGGAAGCAAAACATCAATAATGTCTCATAACACATTTAGAAGGTGGTGTTCCTTGTCTAAACTCGCCTTAAAAAAAGTGCTTAGCCATTAGTCATACAACGTTTTATTAGTATTGAAATTCAGATTATATTTGCATCAGATAATTTGTCCTCCTTTTGATTTTACGTACTCAATTACATTTAGATGAATAAAGAATCGTCTCGGCATCTTAGATTGAATCGTAATAAAGCGTTATTAGCGAGATTTCAAGACGCTAAACCAGCTAATGATCACGACCTTTAATTCTTAAAACTTGTTCATATGTAATAGCATTATAGCATTATTAGCAAGAACTTTCAAAGCCTAACTGATCCACTAGTTATATACTTATATGTTTATTTTTATGGTATCATTCTAAGTGATCTCTTTCTATAAAAAAAATTATCGATTGGTATAACTATGATTTCTAGAAATGATAGCATAGCATTTGAATGTCTTTTTTAATGTATCGAAATTAATTAAAGTTGTCTCAAAGAGAATTACATTGGCTTAAATTAAAGCTACGGGGTTATCTTTAACGATACTTGTAACATTTTTTATTTGATACCTAGTGACATTAAAACTTGCTTAAATGTAATAGCATTGCAACATTATTAGCAAGACTTTGAAAGCCTAACTAATCCACTAATTATTATATGCTATTTTTTTTTATTATCATTCAATGTGATCTTTCTCTATAAAGAAATTTGATAAGTTGGTATAATGATTTCTAGAAATCATAGCATTGAATGTCTTTTACATGTATTGAATTTGTCTTAAAGAGAATTACATTGACTTAAATAAAAGGTAAAAAAAGCCCAAAACTAACAACCAGAAAGAAAGGTTAAGTTAAGAAAGGTTAATAAAGTCTCACAAAGTTAATATTACTGTAAACTTTTTCTGTCATTTGTGAACTAAAAGTTAAAACGACTTCCTTGCAAGTCTATCATCACATATTGACATAGTTTCTCTCTATATTCTTCACTAGTCTTCCTCTAAGGTTAAAGGTCCATTACTCTTTAGAACCCTTAAATTTTGGCAGCAAAAATAGTAAAAGTGCATCTTGATTTTATGCCAATTTTTGTGCTTGAGAAGGTTTATTTCTTGACAAAAGTGACCGAAAATATGCATGAATTTCACGATCTCAAACATGTATGGTGTACAACTCCACATAACTTATGCTTGTTAATTTATCACCAGTCTTATCAAGAACCGTCTGTTTCACAAACGAAAATTACATGATAAAACATGTGTCTTTTTATATCAAAATTCAAAACTTCATTGGAATTGAACTGCAAAACGTTGCTTGTGTCTCAGTTTGTGAATGTCCTTTTTTAAAAAAAATTTTAGAAAGTAACTAAACAAAGCCATAATTAATCGGTAAGCTACATCATTGAACAACATGAGGAATATCTTAAAAGGAGAGTAAAGCATAATTAACAACAATTATGCTTACTCAATTTTCCTTCAAACGTTGGTGATACCAATCATCAATACTTGCAACACAACACAAAATTTGGCACTACCAATTTCTGAACCAACACATGTGTAATTCACGTGAAACATTACATGAATAACAATTATGTTAAAATTACCAATATACCCCTCAACATCTAGCTACTTCTACCATCTACACTACCCCTACCCTTATTTTTACCAACTCAATTTACACTAACTTAATCTTAATTAACCAAGCTAATTAAATTAAAAAAAAAAAAGTTAAAAAGTTAAAACTTTAGAAATCCGTTAGTGAAATATTGGCATCATCTTCAGATGAACGAGAGTGCACAGGCGACGAGGGGATTGACGGGGGCGCCCGTAACTTTTGAAAATACTCCCTAACGTCAAAAGTCGCCTTTTCCGTTAAATCGACCGTCGCCACGTCGGGAACAAACGGAGGCCGACCGACGTCGTTAAGTAGGTCCCACCTCAACCCTCTAAAAAACTCATGTTCCTTAATTTCTTCCGCACCTCTATACCTTCCCAATCTCTTAACCGGATCTTTCTCTAACAACCGTTCGATTAAATTAATCAACGCCGTCGGTTGACCTAAAAACTCCGGTTCCTTCATCAACACGTTTCGAAACGTTTCTTTTCTATTTTTCCCGCGAAACGGTGTTCTACCGTATAACATCTCGTACGCTAATACACCTAGGGCCCACCAATCAACTCCGTACTCGTGTCCTTCACCTCGTACCACCTCCGGTGACACGTACTCCTCCGTTCCGACAAACGAATTCGACCGTTTTCCGCCCGCGAAACTCATTCGTCTTCTGTTTACGGGCGAAACTCGAGCCGAGTTTGCTTTTTTTAAACCCGTATCCTGGCCCGACCCGTACGTAAAAATGCGGCTTAAATGATTCCGCCGCGAGGCGGAAAAAGGAGGCGCAGGCGGATGGTGTTTGACAAATTCCCGGATTACGTCGGGATCCGACCCGGCGTTTCCGGACCCTTTATTCCTTCTTACGAGTTTCCTCGAAAGGTCGAAGTCCGTGAGAGTCACGTGACCTGACGATTGTACGAGGATGTTTTCTGGTTTCAGGTCGCGGTAGGCGATTCCCATGCTATGAACGTGGGCTAACGCGCACACGATCTCCGCTAAATAAAACCGAATAGCGGACGTGCTAAACACGTGATCGCTCATGCCGTACCGCAGCACGTTGAGATCACCGCCGCTGCAGTACGGCATGGCCCAGCCCATTAAGTCCTGGGCCTCGAACCAGCCCAATAACGAAGGTAGAAACGGATTGTTATTATCAAAGGAGGATAATACCGTCATTTCCCACCTCGCACGACGGTCCGCGTCGTGCTTTAAACAAAGGACTGATTTCTCCATCACTTTCAATGCGAACGGACTTGCTGCGCTCGGGTCAGATACACGATCATACGCCAGGAACACGGTTCCCATGGCGCCTTTTCCCAACACCTTAATCGCTTGAATGTTATCCAAATTGAGAGTTTTTTTAAAGTTACGAGGGTTGTTGTTGTTGTTGTTGTTGTTGTTGTTGTGGATGTCCATTTTTGTTGAGGAGAGAGAAGAAAATGAAGAAGAGAGAGATGAAGAGGAGGTTGAGGAAATGAAGGAGCTATAAATAGTAGGTGGTAATAGTGTAATAGACTAATATGTACGTACGCCGTATAATTTATTTTATGCTGTACGTGAGTGTAATGTATCTGTACTTTGTATTTTTGTCTAACTGTTGTTAACTTTTCTGATATGAATATCATATACGGATTATCTTTATTTGATTCTTGGTCGTGCACTCCAGTCCATTGATTTTTCTCTTCTCTTTTTCTTTTATCGGTAAATTCCATCGTAAACGGAGCATATCCGTCTATAATGAGTGACGAGTCGGATCTCTCTCACAAGAAGGCAATTGAAAGAGCAAGTTAGAAATCACTTGCTTTCCTACTTGCCCCCCACTACCTTCTTTGTAAGAGGGATTTCACCCGTCATTCATTGTAGACAGATATTCCCGTCTACGATGAGAATTTGTGTATTTCTATATGGTAAGCTTTGGCGTTATTAGATTTTCCTGTTACTCCTATAATATATGGAGTATAATTCGTATTAAAGGTTAGAAGGTAGTGTCAGAATATGAAAGGTATATTATAACTGAATGAGGTGATTATTATTGAAAAGACGGTTACAATTTATAGTAGCGATACCTTGGAGAATAATCCAAGTATCTTCCTAAAGATAATACTACCTAACTATACTATATTATCTAATGATAATATATTCTCTAATGATAATATTCCTAATATGATAATATATCTCTAATACACCCCCTCAGTCAAAACGGTAGTTAGACGAACGCTTTGACTAGACGATAAATAGTTGATAAGACCGATGTAGATGAGCCAAGTTGACATTTGTCGAAGCTTTCACCGAATGTAGTGCCTTGCCATTGTCGGGATCGTGCCATAGGAAGAGCCACACTAATAACATTAATAAAACTAATTGTGCACGAGGGTCGAAACAACTCGTGGGACACAAACTAAATAGACGTCAAGGTGCACGAGGGCCATAGCAGCTCGTGAAACACCGACAATATAAAATAAAATAAACAGTGCACGAGGGCCGAAGCAAGCTCGTGAAACACCGGAACTTTGAGTCCGAAGCAAACTCAAACGTTCAAACAAAATAAAACAATAATACTAAACCAAAATATAAAACACACGTCCAAAGTTTACGAAGTAAACGGCCGATGGAGTCATACCACCCGGCCCGTTAGGCAGGGGTGGTTGCTGGGCGAACCCTAGGCGGAACTGGAGACGGCGATGACGGGACGTGGTTGTGGTTTAGACCGGTGGCAGTTGCCGTAGCAACAAGGCAGAGATGGTTTCCGTAGCAACTGAGGACAACGGCAAGTGTGATTACGGCAGTGGCGCGGACAGACTCAACCGAGCTGAGCGTCATGGTGGCGGCATAACAACGTGAAGAACGGAGGAGGGTAGAGACATGTTTATTCCTAATATAATAATATAGGCCTAGGGTTTCTGTCTGGTTGTAGGGTGGCGTTGGAGACGGTGGCTAGGCGGTTAAGGGTTGGTGTGAGTCTGGTTGGATGACGGTGGGAGAGCCAGAGGCGGATGCGGATGACTAGTTGGAAGGCAGTAGGCTGGTTGTGGGTAGCGGGTCATATTTGGTGGCTCGGTGGGTGGCTGCGTGTTTGTTGGTGGATCAATTATAATGGGATGATGGTAATGGTGATTGGCAGGGGATTGGTTAGGGGATATTTTTGTGTGTGGGTGAGATAGAAAACGAGGTTACGGGGTTGGGGAAAGTGGTAGGAACCCTAGGATTTGTTTATTCCTAATGATAATACTAATATAAAATAGCTGGTACGTACGTGATGATGATTGATGACCAGCCGGAGATGGTACTACGATTGCCATCTCCGGCCAGCGTTTTGGGTACGAGGTTGTAGCAAGCGGAAGAGTTTTAGAGAGGATCAGACTAGGTTAACGATCTAGCCTCCGCTTACCTTGTCAAGTCTTCTACTGCCTCGGGAGTCTTGTGTGTCTACCATCCGCCTAGCCTTACGCTAATATGGCCGGTGCTGACACCCCTCCTCCACCCAAATCCACCCTTCATCCCGTCTATTCCGTTAACAACATTCAAAACAAAGTTCGGATTTTAGACGGAGTTAAGGTTACATACGCAACATGGGTGAATCTGTTCACCCTTCATGCTCGTGGTCACAAAGTTCTCGCTCACATCGATGGCACGGCCAAGCCGGCTTCGGCCGACCCCTCCTTCGCTGAATGGACCGAGATTGACTCCCACGTGCTCCAATAGATTTATGGAACGCTGTCCGACGATCTCCTTGCCCGTGTTCTTGACCCCGATTCCACTGCCCACGAGGCTTGGCTCCGCGTCAAGAATATATTTCATAATAACAAGGGTGCTCGGGCCGCTTCCCTAGAGCATGAGTTCACCAATCTCAAGCTCGCATCCATGGCTTCTCTTGATGCGTATTGTCAACGTCTTCGCGAATTAGCGGGACTATTAAAAGACGTTGATGCCGAGGTCTCTGATCAACGCCTCATTCTACAACTTGTCCGCGGTCTTCCAAACGAATACGACACTGTCGCATCGTATATTAATCAGACCCTACCCAATTTCGAGACAGCCCGAAGCATGCTCAAATTGGAGCAGCACCGCACTGCTGGCCGCGACGATCCCGCTGCTGCCCTGGTTGCGCCTGCAACCTCTTCTGTCGAGTCCCCCTTGTGGCCTGACTCGGCTTCTGCTTCACCCAATCCTCAACCCAGGTATAATAATAATAATAACAATCGTTCTAACTACAATAATAATAACAAACGTAATTACAAAGGAGGTCAGCACTACAATCGTCAATCGAACAATAAAAGCACGAACACTACTGCTTCGCCTCCCTCTACCAACACCGTGGCCTCTCCATGGGGACCACCACCACCGTGGGTCGCTGCCTGGGCACCACCACCCTGCCCGTACCCCCTTTACCCAGGGTGGACAAACCCCTGGCCCCAATACCAGCCTCGCTCTGCTTCTTCCAACCGAGGGTATTACCGTGCTCCAGGACCACCTCGCACTTATGGTCAGGCTTACATTGCTAATGATGAACCGTCACAACCAACGGATCTGGGTCAAGCTTTTCACGCCATGTCTCTAAACCCCACTGAGGGTCCGTGGTTCATGGACACATGAGCTTCCTCTCATCTTACTTCCGACCAAGGTATGCTCCGTTCCCCTTTTAATTCGAGTACGATTAAGTCTATTTATGTCGGTAATGGCTCTAGTATTCCAATTTACGGTTCTGGCACCTCCCACATTCAAACTCCAAACCGCGCCCTTCACCTAAACCGTGTTTTATATGCCCCTAAAATAATTAAAAATCTCATATCTGTTCGACAATTTACAAAAGAAAATAATGTGTCCGTTGAATTTGATCCATGTGGTTTTTCTATTAAATTTCACAATCGGGCCTGGGTCCAACCCGGACTGAGGAGAGAGAGTCCACTTTATAAACCCAAGGGGGTTCCACTCTAAAACCAATTGGAAATAGAGGGAGTAGCTCATTGCCTTATAAGGTGGTAAATTCTCCCCTCTTTTATCAATGTGGGATTACACTCACATGTGGGAAATCGGGTTTTTCTTCACACTCCCCCTCACATGTGAGCCCACTTAAATAAGACCGGGGGGCTCTCTGGCCTCTCTTCCAGTCGTCAAGCAAACCGTGTTATTCTTCAACGGCTGCGTTTTTCTTAGCCCAATTTTCTTTTTTTTTTCTTTTATGCCCAGGTCTTTTTACCATGGGCTCTGATACCATGTTAAAATACGAAAGACATATTATAACTGAATTGGGTGATTATTATTGAAGAGACGGTTACAATTTATAGTAGCGATACCTTGGAGTATAATCCAAGTATATTCCTAAAGATAATACTACCTAACTATAATATATTATCTAATGATAATATATTCTCTAATGATAATATTCCTAATATGATAATATATCTCTAATAGGTAGGTATCATTCATATGTAAAAAATAATGGCACGTATCGCATAATAGTCCGTAGTCGGATAGAATGTAACTTACCTTACATTTTATTCAATGGCTAAACAATATAAAGACATTAACTTTGTTTAGAATTATTATTAGGAGTATTAATTTAATTTTCTAAATGTTTTTTATAGATCACTTGTGCTTTTATGACAAAACTTGTATGTCATATCACTAACTCTTATTGAAGACGGGTATATATGTTTTTATTAAAGACGGATATGCCCCCATTCAATGAGACTTGTTGATGCCACATTGTCCAGTTGTGAGTTTTGTGCCACTATAAATTCTATATCATGACAAATTCATATACACGTACGAAATACTTCTTATCTCTTAAAAAAAGATAAATTCTATTTCATGACATCAGAGTAATGGTAAGACAAACTTTTAAGTTGAGTTTTTGAAATGCAAGACTCAACTTAAAACTCTTGTGGATCTTGACACAATTTTTAAGAAATCATATGCAATGAATGGATCTTCTCTGCCATATTTTTTTATAATGAGGTGAAAAAGTAAAATCTAACCGATAATGTATAGAGTTTGAGGTAAGTCTGAGGTGGGTCCGAATAATAAAGAAATAATAGAAATACTGAAAAGGTAATGTGGTAGAGTCTTCAGACTTTGGTGAGTCTTGTCAATAATCATATCTATCCTAAACCTGATTAGAATCAACTTGCAATTACCGATAGAAAATAAATGGTGGATTTTGTATTTTTTTCTTATGGTCTCAAGCTGTTAATTAGGTGAGCTCTTACATACTTGATTAGAAAACAAAATAATCGTATTTATTTTATGTTGGTCGAGCAATCTTAACAAGTAATAAAGATTTATTATTATTCGTAATTGTTATATTACTTGTGATATAATTTTATTTTAAATTGTAAAATGTTCTTACAATAGAATTATTACTAGTCTATTATCTCAAAACTGACACAAAAGTGCACTTAAAAAAAGCATGAAATGATTGTATGTAGAGTAAGGGTAATAACAAGCTGAGTTGAGCCAAGCCCTAGTGCTGCTTAGCTCGAGCTTGAAATGCTTAAAGTCCTTCTCGGCTCGAGCTTTAGCTCGTCGAGCTCAATAATCATAGGCTTGAGCTCTAACCCGACCTTGACTCTACTCGAGTTCTTGTTTAGATTAGTTTCTTTTCACGAATTAAATGTAAATTAGTGTATTAACAAAATGCAAGTCTTGCTATGTTATTTTGATTAGAAGTTGTAAGACCCACTAGTACCAAATCTAACAAGAATTATAAAGGAAAAAGAATAAAAAAAAATGCAGAGTAACATATATATATCTAGTGAATGCGGAAGTTGAAACTCGATCATCTAAAAAAAGACCAACTAGTCGAAAAATCAAAGTACAGTATTAACTTGCTCACGAGTATTTCGAGTCAAGCTAGGCTTGCTTAGCTTGACTTGCCAATGACCTAAACCGAGCTCAAGCAAGCTCACATGAGCCGAGATTTGATCAAGTGCATTTTCGAGCTGATCGTAAACGGTCTCGTCTCATTGTATTCCCAATTGTATGTATATAAAACATTTAACTTCTCTAATTTGTACGAGTGTTTTTGATGTATGCGTGACTTACGCTATTTCAGACTCCAATCCTTGGCCACCCTGACTTTAATTGCGCTCATTTGGGCATTATTACTAACATTTTCCTCTAGTTTGTCTATTTTGCTCTCACCAATTGATATTCATCATAGTCACGGGTTTCGATTCACTTTCGATACCTTTTTAAAATTTTTGAAAAAGGACGACAAGCTTAGCAAGGTCCACTCGACAACATCCTTCTTCCAGAGCGTCAAGAGGGTTGAAACTAGTTTGGAGGAGGCAAAATATAGGCTCAGAAATGAACCCTCACCAATAGGAGTTAACTGGTACCATTTCTTTTAGTAAAACCCGCTCCAGCTAGCTTAACCAGTTTGGGTCCTTTATAACCCGTTTAAGTATAAATCGACCAGCTGAGGTCCAGAGTATCCTTCTTCGGTCCAATGTGTCGACTCGCCTCGGTTGACCACTGACCGCCCGCAACCCTTTTTCTGCAAAAAGAAGGGTTCAGGTGGGCCTTGGCCATTTAAACTACAAGTATAAATAGAAGTATGATTTTTGTAGATCAGTAGGTCTTGCTTAAGACGGGTCGGATCTTACAACGGGTATTTTGTGAGAGGAAATGGGTAGAGGGGACAAGGTGGGCTCCCCCCATGTGCTCTCCACTCACCCTTAATGGGTATTTTGTGAGAGAATATGGTATCCGTCTTAAGCTTAAGACGGATACCTCCGTCTGAAATAAGAATTTGTATTTGTAGATAGAGGTGCTTACATTTTCCTATCATTTAGAAAGAAAAACATCTCCACCACTATTATACTCCTTTCTATTTAGACTTATCTTCATTTTTTATATTGCCACAAGTACTAAGGGTTTGAAAATGGACCACACAAACACACTACCTACATACAATTAAATTTGGAGCACACAAAACTTAATTACCAAAAAAAAGAGAATATAATCTAAATAACCATGTTTGGGAATAGGGAAGATCATTATGCACATGAGGGAGTATTATTTTGGATCGTATAATCTTCATCTATTTTCACCTATTCAAGATTAACCTTTATTTTCATCCTTTGTTCTTCCTTTTTAAGATTCAAGCTTTATTTTTATCTCTATTTTATTTCTTTTAATTGTTGTTTTTATGTAAGTACACACTTAAGATTAAATTTGACTCTATAGTTTATTTGTCAACAAAGATTTTATCTTTGAGTTTGTTTTTTGTTTAACTTTAGTTAAATCAGCAAATTCTCATCCCTTAAACTAGTTCATTCATGTTATTAAATAAAAATATAATCTTTATCATTTTTAATGTTAAAGATTCAAACTCCATTGCTTTTATGTGTTTAATAACTATGATTAATAAGTAGTCCTTTAACTAGGATTCGATTAATGAGTAATTTGCTTGACTAATCTCACTTTAATTGGCTGTTGAGGGGTTGGTTTGGGTTAATTAAAGGGTTTACTCGCTTAATAATCTAATTGGAATTGTTGTTGACTTTTGACCCTTGATTGACCATCAATGATAATTGATTTAGCTGGTTGGGAATCGACTACCTCATTTAGACTACTTGTCGACTTGAATTGAGCCCGGGAGGAAGGGCTTAAGGAGTGTACCTTGGGTTAATGGTTTGAACTTTACCGTTGAGAAAAGTATTGGGATGACTTGAAATTTATCGCGGGCTTGATAACCTTGACAAACACCTCGTTGAGTGCCTCGGGAATGGCACGTGTTCTCGGGTATTAGGGCGTTGAATTAGGGAATCCGACTTACGAACCCGGGATGAAGGTATAACGGGGTTGCTAGTGTCCAAACACGTACGTGAGAGGGAAGTGTTTCGCGAATTAGAGGCATTTCCCCCTTGAGTCCTTGACAACTAATTGAGGGGATTATGATAGCAGGTTCAATTGTCGAAGGGAAATACCTAGGCTTTTAATCATTTGAATTAAACCTTATCAATGTAGCTTTTCATTAGTCTTTAGTGCTTGTGTTAGTCGTCTACTCTTAGTTTAGGCATCATTTAATCTAAAACCATTAGTTCATAAACATCGTATTTGTTAGACTTAGCTAATCATTAAGATCGACTAGTAATCCATTATTCTTCGAGGATCGACCCTTAAGTGCTGCAACTAACACCGTTCTTTAGCAGTTTTAAAAATTGTCCATCAATATTTAATATAATCTGCTAGGATTACACCGTATAAACGAAGTAATATTAGACCGAGAGCAATGGATAGTTGGATACGAATATTATTACTATTATACTCGTGCGGCGAATTGAATTGAGTCTGTGCTTATGGGACCTTTGTGCATTCGATTTTGAATAACGACAAGATGATGATAAATTCACACGTTCAAGCATTTATTAGACTATTAATTTCAATTATGAATAACCCACATTTATATCCATTAATACAGATAACAGAAAATCCCTGTAGGCGAAGGAAAATGAGGGAAAACCAAGTTGAGAATCTTTTTTATTTGATTGTAACTATAATACTCCGTAATATATTACTTCGTCTGTCCAAATTAATAATATACATTTACTTTATTTTAACTCTACAAAATAAAGTAAATGTAAATTTTTCATTAGAACCGGTGGAGTAAGTGACTAACCCAGAACTCAACTCTACGTACAACAACAATATTTCGTACAAATTAGGAAAAAAAACAAATAAAATGTTCGTGGTAGCAACGTAGAGATACGAATAGTTACCACAAGCTTATAATAAGTCGATAAATCATAAAATAAAGTAACTACGCAGTACAATTGTTACTTTGTTGCATTGTCGGGTTACCCAAATACCATTTGTGTCTTGCCAAAAATTCAACAATATTTTTTCTTTCTAGTTGTCATTTATATAATTATAAAAAATACTTTTTTTTTTACCATAAAACGATTACATATTTACATTTGTGGCTCCCTTTACACCCGAAAAAAAAAATCATAAGATGACCTCATAGTATAACTTAGGAAAAGCTAAACAGATAAATGAGACAGCGAGAATATAGTCTACTCATACTTCCAACTACATAGACAAACGAAAACGCGAGGGGTATTTCATGATCAACGAAAATCCTAGTTTCGCCATTGGGTTATTGTAACACCCGGAAATGTACCCTATTTTTATAATGAAAATATTTTACGAATACTTTTCAGTAATTTTAAGTTTTAATTTAGAATTTTATGTTCCGAGTCGAATTTAGAATTTCCGAGTTCGTATTTGGAATTTCCGCGAGATTCCATGAGAATCCCGTCTTAAGGCGAGTTTGACTTTCCTTGACTTTTTCCTTTATATTCCACTCACTCCCTTAACCTATTTTTCACACAAACACAAATCAAATTACTTCTTCCTTAAGAAACCCTTGCCTCCATAGTATTTTCGATCTTTGAATCATCCTAGCTCATTCGTTACTTGTTAGAATTCACGTAAGTTCGTCTCATTCTTATCCTCTTACCTTCCTCTATCCGTATTGATATTAAAATCATCGTCTTTCTCGCTTTTCAAACTTTCCGTCTTTCTCAAGATGAATTTTATTCATCTTTTATGATCTATTTGTAGGTGGTTACCTCCAAGATCCCGACAAAGACTATAACCTTATTGAAGAGGAGCTTGACGAGTAGTAAAGACGCTTAAAGGTAACGGTGAAGGGTTACTCGGTATCATTTACGTGTTTTATGTGATTTCTAGGATTGAAACCGTGTTTAGATTATGGTTAGTAAACTTATGACTTGTATTATTGTTGATGGATGTTGTTTGTTGAGTATTCATATGTGAATGATGAATTAGAATGATAGTCGATAATTATCAAAAGTCGATCTTTGGTAAAACAAGACATTTTCGAGTACATTAGACCCCAGCCGGTCGACCGGCAGCCGGTCAGACCACCGGCTGGGGGCACCTGCTGTATATTTTTGGCATTTTTACGTAATTTTGGAATATGAGGTTGGGCTCAGCCGGTCGACCGGCAGCCGGTCAGACCACCGGCTGAGACACCCCTTTCCTTCCTTTGTTTTTCAAATGACCCTTTGGTCCCAGCCGGTTGACCGGCAGCCGATCGACCTGACCGGCTGGGACACACTGACAATTCATGTTGATTTTTGTATTGAATATTGGCCTGAGCCGGTGGACCGGCAGCCGGTCAGCCTGACCGGCTGGCACCTCCTGGAAGATGTTTGTAATTGTTGTTTACGGTTTTCATTTATAATATTTCTAATCGTTCGTTTATCGTATAATTTTACGTAGCGACTTATAATATTATTGTTTTGGATGTATGACATTTCACTCGCTTGTATCACATGTTTTGTGACGGTTTTTGGTATGTTTCCACTTTGAGTCGGTTTTTACAAACGATATGGTTTGAGCACTATTTTGTCTTGTGCTTTGTATTCTCATTCCCTTGGCTACCTTCCCGTTCGTAAGGCTGGAATGTCGGAACGGAGAGGTATCCTACTGCTTAAATGCATGTGTTAGTGGGCATACGACGACGTTGTTGGGAGTTGAACGCTATGCGTTGATCGACCCGGCCGTCAAATGTTGTGTACTTGCGATGTGGTGTTATTTGCATGTAGCGTACCGCTTGTTATGAGGCTTGTGCTCTTTTCCGCCTCTTTCGTGAATTGTAT